>WOXC01006511.1:0-220000 GCA_011680675.1 Gymnobelideus leadbeateri
ACCAGAAATTTGGAATCAAAGAATTCTCAAAGTCCAAATTCTGATTCTTCTAATTTCCCCAAAGTTCCTTTTCCTCTCTGAGCCTCAGTTCCCTCATCTGTTTAAAAAAAGAGAGAGAGAGGCAGAGGAGGCTGGCCTTATTAGGTCTCTCAAGCTGTTCCAATTTCTCTCTGCATCCAACCTCTTAGGAAGGAAGGGCAAGTTCTGGTAGCAATAGTATGTTCATACATGATAACTGAAGCATTCATGGTGGTTCTGCAGTCTAAATCACTGGGTTTTTAAGCACAGGTCATTTTAATTACTCGATATAATTATACTGAGTACTCAGTAGGAACTCCTGAGCTGAGAAACTTTCTTTCAACTTCAGTGTAATTTACAGAACCTATGCAGCAGGAGCCACTACTACACAGGCTAGCAATATTTCTCACTCCCATATATGCAAACCAACGCTAAAGGCAAATTATAAATTTTCAGTAGGCCGTGTTGGCACAGCCAGGGCTAGTGCAAAGAGTATGAGAGAAGACCTGCATTCAAGTCAAGAGTTGTCACTTTCCCTCACTGTTCCTTGACTTGTCCATCTGCAGAATGAGAATATCTACACTTCATCCGGATTGACAATGAAAATGTGGCTTTGTAGATTACTGAACAAAGATAAAAGGTAATAAAAATTACAAAAAGCACTTTATCCTTAATTGCTTATTAAAGAAAATTTAGTTCACAGTAGAGCAGAACCAAGTTTACTTTTGTTTAATGAGTAATGTCACTCTGGATTTGAGAAAGTAGTTAAACAGCTTATTTTTACCTCATTACTGCCCTCATGAAGTCAGTAGGCTACGGTGTCTCCATTTTACTGATGACACCAGCTTGTTCAAGGTCACACAACTAGTAAGAGGTGTAACCAAGACTCAAATCCCCTAATCCTATTAACCCCACCAGTTCTGAGCTAGAATGGATTCCTGTTTTCTTACTGGCCTCCACCCATTTCTCATAGGTGGTTTTTTTTTGTTTGTTTCTTTTTAAGCAGAAGGAAAACCTATCTTGTTATTAGTAAAATATATTCTCTGTGTTTGGGAAATTCTGTGATACTTTACACACTGTGATGACCTCCTATTAATGAATCTGTGACAAACACTAGCATTTTTTGCCCTTTTAAAACACCCCTCTGAGAAAGCCATATAAAAACACTTTTAAAATATGGACAAAGTATTAAACGTGGTTGGTACTTTATTAACTTAAGAACCAAGATGTACAGACAAGGTAAACTTGAAGTTGTATGAAACAATAAATATTTAAAACATCAAACATCATTTTGCCTTCCTGTGATCCATCAGCTTAGGCAGTGATGCAGAGCTAATGGCCTGACTGTATGTAGACTAGACCCACAAGCTGCATGCATCCACATGGCTTAAGAGCCAAGACATGCAGCTCTCTTTTTCTTGGTCAGTCTCCCTGAACAACTCAGAGGCCCTGCCATTTAGCATCACTCTTCTGTTTTACTGGATGAAACACACCAAAAATTAATATACTAATGAGTGAAGAGCTTTATTGATCCAGCAGGCACTTTACAATAAAAATCAGCCCCAGAGTCTGCTTCCCTCCTCTAGGAACACTATTTCTGTACAAACCCTCAGATTCTTTGAAAATATAACACCAAACAAGCACTCCCTTTCCAAGCAGCAAAAATTCTACACCTGCCAAAGGCATCCCAACATTCTACATCAGCAATGCCCAGGAGCACCCACCAGCAGAATGAATCCTCCTCTCTCCAATATCCAATTTCACTGGTGGCGATTTGTCGCTCCTAGGTGAAGGAGAATGTCAGATCGTGTGCAGGATTCAGAAAAGGCAGCAGCAGAACATTGGGTTTCCCCCCCCCTCCACCTCAAAAATAAAAAGCATTTTCAACAAATGAATGGTCTGAAATAGATTCATTGTAGTTTTGGGGAAGGCCAGTGTCATCTCCATTATTCCTTCTTCCTTGTCCTGGGTCCCCCAAACTCTTCTGGTCTTCTCAGTGCAAGTTAAAAGTCTTTTTTTTTTAAACAGTTTTTCTTGCTGTGAGAACTCTTATTATGGAACCTAGACCACCTACTGCTAATGCCTATTGGAGTGAGAAAAAAAGACCAATAGTACAGGTTAGATCATTTAGCCACAAACACCACCACCCTACCCAATTATTTGTTATCAGTTACACATTTCTATAGCACTTGAAGGTTTACAAAGTACTTTTTTCACAATACAGTCTCATGAGTGCAAATTTAATCCTCCTTTTTTAAAGAAACATAGTTCAAAATAGCCACTAGTGGTGCTGGACCTCAGCCCGTTTTCCTGAGTATAATATTTTACCCATTATATCCAACTGCATACATTCTAATTTTAATTTACTAAGCACCAACTGACCAAAAATGAAAAAGCCTACCTCAAAATGTGTGTTCCCCATTGTTTAAACATTTTTTGGTTGGTTTTTTTTTTTTTTTTTTGCTTTTTTGGAGGAAGGCTTGGGGTTTGGGGGTGATTTGCCCAAGGTCACATGGCTAATAAGTGTTAAATGTCTGAGGCTGGATTTGAACTCAGGTCCTCCCGATTCCAGGGCCAGTGTTCTACTCACTATGCCATCTAGCCACCCCTGCCCTGTTTAAAGTTTTTAAACAACAATCTGAATGACCATTTGTCAGGGAGTTTACAAAGGAACATCCTACTCAGGTCAATGTTCACCTAGATGATACTTGCCCTTCCAGCTCTAAGTTCTATGATTAAAAGCCATCAAAGAGAAGGATTTATGTGACAAAAAATGGTTTCTGAGCTCCTTTCCAACTCTCAGATTCTATGTGCCTAATTTTTCTTTTTTGGACTAAGCCTCCTGGTGAGGAACTGCCTCTGCCAATATAGCTCAGCACCTCAGTTAGTCTTAAGAGTTGTGCAAATACTTAAGCTCAGTCAACATTAATCCCTATACCCTGTCCTGGCACTGGCAGATGCACCTACACTTAGTCAGTATGCAGTCTTTGCCCTTGTGGAGCTTTGTCTAATAGGGGCTTATGACTACAAAGATACAAATGAAGTGCTAGGGATATAAAGTCCACAAGGTGAAGTCCCCTCCTAGAAAAGTGGCTTTTCAGTCAGTCTTTTAAAAAGACAGGTATTAAAAATTTTTTTTGCCTTCCTTCCCCTGAAATACAACTAATGTGGTAATGTTTTGTATGACTTCATATGTATAATGAGTATCACATTTCAGAGGGAGAGTTTGGAACTGAAAATAAAACTAAAAGAAGATGGGTAGGATTTCCCACTCTGGGGCAGCAGTGAGAAGGGAGACTTCATATATATATAGAGAGAACAGCCTGAAAGCACAGAAGATAGAAATCTTGTGCATATTCATGAACAATCTAGTTTAGTTGGAGTACAGAAGGTATGGACATAAATATGTAAAGGTAAGTTGCTGTTAAAATGCTAGGCTTACGAATCTTGACTATGTGATAGGCAAAAGGGAGCCAGTGAAGGTTTCTGAGCAAGAGAATGATATAATCAGAGAACTACATCTTTGAAACTATTTGCAGAGGGTAAATCTGGGAAAATCTGTTTCGGAGGCTACTGTAACAGTCCAGAAGAGAATAATAATTCATTTACTGACATTCTCCAAAGTTTCTCCTCAGGGTACCATAGTGACCAGAATCTTCAGCAGTACTTGTGGTGGGGAAGCTACTTACCTATTGAAACTTCCTATTATGATACAATTAATATTGAGCAGAAATGCATCTATCAATCAGCCCAAACCAGATGAGGTGGGCAGCCACATGAAAACATTTCTACGCTTCTTTGTAGAGGCATTATCTTAGGTAAAATAAATTTACCTTGGCTCTTTAGAGAGGGAAAATCATTCTTCAGGCAGGCACACTCTACATAGTACTGCCTCAACTAACACCATCATAACCAAATTCCACTAAGACTTGGTGGGCCAAAGCACCAGAAAGCAAAATTGATACCTCATTAAAGCTATCTTTTTGAGGCCAACAAGGTATGTGAAAACTACTGAGCATAACACTTATTTATAGTGCCAATCTGATCATGTTTGCATAAAATCAACTGCCCCTATATGACTGCTTCACCTAATAAGAATATGTTCATGGAAAAAAGATGTTAGCTAATGAGTACTTGTGTCACACATTTCTTAAGTAACAGAAAAGGATTATAGCCTGTTCCAAAGAGAGGAGAAACAGGAGAAAAACTGGACACCAGAGAGGGGATTTTTACAAGTAAACTCCTTGCAAAAGTTGCTTTTACTTCTTTCTTCAATCCTGTTACCATCATTCCACTGGAACTAATAATTTCCTAATCACCAAATCCAGTAGCCTCTTTATATTTCACAACATCTTTGACTTTATAGCTTTTAACACCTTTCATACACTTTTCTCCTATCTTGTTTCAGAGTCTGTCTGTCTGTCCACATTACCACCACTAGTTCCCAAGCATTTATCATTGGTCCTCTTCTCTAGCTACTCTGACCACATCTATGCAAGATTCCCAAATCTGCATCCCCAATCTTGATGTCCTAAGTTCCATACAAGGACCCCTAACCACTTCTAAAATATCTCCACTTAGATGTCCTATACAGCATCCCAAATGAAATCTGTCCCACACCAATCTGATTATCTTTATTCCTAAACGTCCACCTTGTTTTCTATGCACTGACCTTGGATTTCTTAGGTTTCCCACCATCCTTCAATTACCACCAAATCCTAATTATTTCAACTCCAAAACTCTCAATATCTCTCCCCTTCAGTCAATTCCCACTGTCCCCATCTAATTCAGGTCCTCATTACCATTTACCTATACTACTGCAATAGCACCTTTACAAGTCTCTTCCTCCTCCAATTTCTCTCCAGTCCATCTTCCATATGGATGCAAAAATAACCTTCAGCATAATCTAATCATGTCACCCCTCTGCTCAAAAATGTTCCCAAATAGAACACAATCCCCTCTATGTTGCATAATCTGGGATCCCCCTATATCTCCAGACTTCTGTTATTTCCCCCTTGCGTGCAGTCTACATTCCAGCCAAACTCAACTCCTTCCCCAAATATGTCCTGTGATTTCCTGACACACTTGCCCTGTGCCTACAAGGAATGTCTTCCCCATCTCCCTCACTTGTTAAATTCCTACTCGTAATTAAAAAACAAAACCTGTTATCCTAAACACTGTCACCTCTAAAACATTCCATGAACCGCTGCCCTCCTTCCCAGGACCTCAGAAAGCACTTTCTTATGTGCTTAGAACGATAATTGTGTACTACCATTATCCTGGTTGATTCAATCTACTAAACTAGACTTTATACTCCACGTGGACAGGATTATATCTTATCTATGCTTGGTATTTTATGTAACCTCCATCAGTGTCCTGCACACAGCAAGTACCTTTACAAACTGCTGCTGCTGCTATTGATATGATCTAGGTACAACCCCTGCCAATGTATGAATTCCTTCTGGAGCATCCCCAAGTGGTCATTAGGCTTCTACCTGAATACCTTCAGTAAGAATGAACTCACTGTCCACCAAGTGCAGACTCAGTAGAATATCAAAGCTAAAGGGGAGTTCAAAGATCATTTAATGCAACAACTGCATTTTGCCAATGAAAGAATTCCAGCCTAGAAACATGCAGTGACTTGCCTATAATCACTCCAGGTCATCTGATTCCATGCCCAGTGATCATTCCGGTCCACTATGCCAACCATTCTACTAATGAATGCCTTAGATTATCCAGAAGTTCTTCTTTACATTAAGCTGAAATCTGCCTTCCCAAGTGTCCCTCCCACCCCAGACAGACAGACATCCTAATTCTGTCCTCTGGAGTCACAGAGAAACCTTGGAGGATCATAGTATTAGAAATGCTTTTTCTTAAAGTCTTTCTGACAATGAGAGCATTGACACTTCCACTGCTAATTTTTCTTTCATAGCAAAAGCTATCTCACACACTAAGTAATCCCAGACAAGCAATGAATTACATACAGGGTTAATTTAGAGAACAGACCAACCTGTGTAACTATTTCAAATGACAAATTGTAACACTGAACTTAAGAGGAATAGCCCATGTTGCAAAGTCTTTATTAATATTCAACCACCATTATTCTTGAAATTATTTTCAAAACTGTCACACTGGCCACCTCTTTAGTTAAACCAAAGAATACTTGCTACATCTGTACTCAACTCTGAACAATTCAGTTGGTGTTGGAGCAAGAAATGCAACTCCCCACAAGTTTTGCCACTGCAAGTACTGAAATATCACACCTGACTTTGTTCCACAGATCAGGAAGGACTGTGTTCACCTAAAGAACAGCCTGACCCAGTCAGTGCACAAACCTCCATAAGCAAAGCCTGCCAGCTGCTCCTAGTTGGGACACACTATCCCTAGCCCCATATCCCAAAGAGTACATATTGTTTCCTAAGGTGATTAACCTTTCTAAGCTTTGAGACACCTGACCTGCCTCTCAGGGATGCTGACAGCATCATGTAAACCATCCAGTACTATAGAAACATGACTTTCAATAAATCATTTATTAAAATATATAGCAGCAGTATCTATTATATTGTAATATATTATTATTGAATATGACTAAACTCATTAAGGAGAGACCCCATCTCAAAAAGATGCTCCTAGGAATTTTTCACCAAGGTTTTGAAGGAACAGAATACACTATCTTTACAGAGAGCTCTGCCACTATGTATCTGATTTTTGGCAATCTCTCTTCTCTTTGACCCTCTGTTTTCTCATCTGTAAAATGGGAATAATACCACCACCAATAAAATCTTCCTGTGATTTCTAATTGGAGCCTGGAGCCTTCTATTCTTAAAGACTGTGTACTAGTTCTGGCAGGTCTTATAAAGCTGAAAACTTCAAGGAACATAACTAATGTTAAGAACAAAGTGTCCACCCTGCTAAATGGGCCAGGCTCATTATTAGAAGGCTGACCACAATAACTCATAAAAACCATCTACCAAGGCTTAGAGAGGTGTTCTACCTCAGTGAGGAATTATGAAGTACTAAAGCAATGACAAAATACTTTAAAATAGAAAGGAAACTGACTGTGCACATGTCTTGCTTTGTGATCAGACCCCTGTGAAGGAAGAAACACATACCTTCTCATGCCACTGAAGTAACACGGCGCTGCTATTCTCTGTGGGTTTTTCAAATCCTTTATAAATGTACTTCATTAACAAGTCAATGCCATTTCTGTCTAATGATTGTACAGCCTGCTCTATCTCACTGCTTTTAAAGTTCGTGAGGACTTTCAGTACCACTCCTTGGGCCCGTTCCTGCAAAGACAGAAGAAAGAGTGGTGAGATCCAAGGGGCCATTCTAGGGCAGGTTGCAGACAGGACAAGGTGCCTCACACACAGTGGGAAAGTAGGGGGGGACTCCCATTTTTTTTGACAGAATTAGGAGATAATCCTGAGAACTAACTCCATCCATAAAACAGAAAACAGAGCAATAACTTTTACTCTCCCCACAAGTTCTCTGATCATGAGAAGCAGTGCAGTGCTGAGAATCAGCACTGGATTAGTAATATGAATCCCCGACTTGAAGTCTAAGGTCTGCCAGCTGCTAGCTATTTGATCTTAGTAAATCATTTTGCCTCACTTTCCTTGTCTGTAAAACAAAGATAAACCTTTTACTACCTTCCCCCACAGAGCTACTGTTAGAATCATATTAATAAATACAAAGTGCTTTGTAAACAAAGCATTATTGCAATGTGAGCTATCACTGTTATTTATTTAATGTCAAACATTTATTTATCATCATATAGTCCAGATGTAGCCTCAGATTAGCCAATTAACAATAATTAAAGCAGAGAAGCAACACTGTACATTTCTACCTCACTGGAAGTCAAAAGAAAGACATATGGCTCTTTTTTGGCTTTCCTGTAATGCTGTGGTTTTACATGTGACCCTGTGGCTACATTAATAAGAACAATGTTAAATTCCGATCTATTTTCATCTTTTGTGAGATCACATTTTATAAAGCCAATCTTAAAACATCAATCTCTCTCAAAAAGCTTTTTTCAAATAATCAGTATCTAAAAGCATTTTTTGAAGCTCTTGAAGATATTACCTAGCCTATGAGATTGTAACTGCCATACTGCGTGTCATGTACAAAAATCATCTGGGTGGCATTCTCATGTACTAGAAATAACACTGAATTCAGAGTCAGGAAACCTGACTTGGAATCTAGTCTCATCATTAACCAGGTGCTTGGCATCTGGCATGTCACTTTCCTTATCAGGGGCCTTAGCTATCAGGCCTCCCTGATTTAAATCTCTTAAAATCTCTTCTAATTCTAACTCACTCTCCCTTCACACTACTACCAGACTTATTTTCCTAGATAGTTATCCTCTCAGAGCTCTTCCCCATTTCTAACATCCTACCTTCTTCAAGGCCCTTCCATCGCCAACATCCTACCTTCCCAGGCTTCTCCTAGGATCAGCCAAAATCCAACTATAAGTCCCTCCCAGGGGCAAAATCTTAAAGGCCTGAGACCCCTCCCAGTGCCAACATTGTACATCCTGATCCTGAGGTCCTTTTATATTCCAAGATCCTCCCTTTAACCAATAGTCTGTGTCCTAAGGTCCCTATCTTGGTTTGTAAGGTTTTTTGTATCATGGACCCCTTTGGCCGACTGGTAAAGTCTATGATCTCTTCAGAATAATTTTCCTAAATGATTAAAATACATAGGCTAACACAGGAAATCAAATGTAATGAAACAATTATAAAAATATTTTTAAAAAAGTTTACAGGCTCTAGATTAAGATCCTTGTTGAATATCCTAAGGTATCTTCCAACATCAACAAAGTCTTTTCCAGCACTAATAGTCTATGCCCGACAATTTTCTTATTCTGTGCTACTCCATAAGATTTTTTTTTAATTTCACAACTGGCTAAAAGAATTTGTAATAATGCAGAAGCTCTATTTTCAAATGAACATTTAGCTCTCTGAGCAAACCCACATAAATTTGTCAAGGCTGTGTATGATATGGGGCTGGGAGTAGTTTTCAAGATTCAGTATGTGAAAATATGTGCCCAATACCCCACTTCCAAAACTACTATCCTGTTTACCTTTACTGCTTGATTCTTCGCATTGACAGGGGAGTTTCGTAAAGCTGCATGAAATGCTCTGAGCATATCACCTGTGCATCACTGCCAGTCAAGGATCACTCTGATGGGACAGAATTTTTAAGCCTGCTACACTAAACATGCTCATTAACTTCTTAGGATGAAAAAGTCAAATAGGACCTTCCTCTCATTCTCTTACCCCCCACCCCTCCAGCAATATGTGAAAAAGAGCAGGCAAAGAGGGAAAGAGGGCAAACTATGAACTTAGTGGTTTCTTATAACTAGTCCTGTGCCCTGAAGGGTGTCGGTGAAGGCCCAAGTGGTAGCATTAAAAGTCTGGGATAAACTGCTCCCCCTTCAGGCTAGCGAAACTGCCTTATCTGTAGTTACGCCTTCCTTAAGGACCTTCCGGTCTCTCACCTCCAGTTTAGAGACTACCTAGATTCCTTTGAAGTATGGCTCCAGCCCAACCTAGTCCATGAGGCTATTCTGAAATCCTCCAGCTGCTAGTACCTCTCCTGCCTGAAGTTATTTACTGTGTGTGTTTACCTAGATGTACATCTGCATATGTTGGCTCACCAACAGAAGGACACCTTGAGGGCAGGGACTGTTCCATTCTTATCTTTGTAATCCTGAGCATCCAGCACAGTAACTGGTTAGGTTAAACACAGTAGGTGCTTAATGATGTTTTTTTGCTTGATTTGATTGTATAGGACCAGATTTATTCACTTCTATGAGTCTGTTTCCTCATGTGTGAAATATCTATAAACATTTGCTGGCCCTCCCTCCCTACTACTGTGAGAAAAGTGATTCGTACATCTTAAGTGCTATAAAAAAGAGAATTTAGGGGCGGCTAGGTGGCGCAGTGAGTAAAGAGTGCCGGCCTCGGAGTTTGGATGACCCGAGATCAGATCCGGCCTCAGAAAATGAGCACCCACGCATAAATCAAATGACTAGCCGTGTAACCTTGAGCAAGTTACTTAACCCCAATTGCTTTAAAAAAAAAAAAAGAGAATTTATTATTCAGAGAAAAGAAGTTTTACCTTTAGTCTCACACACTACAAATTTGCATCAAAGCTAATTTAATCTCAGGACATTTCCAAAGTAAGCATAAATGCCTTACTTGCATTCAAAGAGGCTTTTATGATCATTAAACTCTCAAAGAAATGAAGATTAAACTATAAACTTTCACTGTCTTCTTCCAAGTCTAGCCTGAACCAGTGAAATCCCAAAGCACTGATTAATATCTTAAAATTAATCTAGTGAACAGTGCATAGCAGAACCATCAGAACCTTTCTCTTCCCAACCTCAATTACAGTATTTCATTCACATACATTGTTCTGTATTCAGAACAAAGTACATTAGAGAAAATCTAGGTTACATCCCCAAAGGTGACACTTATTTTTAGCTACACTGCATCTTAATTTCCTCTTTTAAAACATGGTGTGGCCTTTTAAAAAAAAATCCAAATATAGACCAAATACACACATAACCTCTGCTCAGCCAAGTCCCTCCACATCTCGAACCAATGAAACTTCAAAATTAATGAATTCTCTGAACTAAGCAAATAAAGCAAACTTCCTAAGTCTAATGAAGTGGCATCTGAATTGTTATGTAGTTCTCTGCCTAAATGAAGACAAATACTCCCTCAAACATTTATTTGTTGCCACTCTGCCCTATAGGAAGATCACCAGATACACTAAATAAGAAGCAGAATGGTATAGTGAGTAAATCACCAGACACAGAGTCAGAAAATAACTGGTTCAAAGCCTGATTCTGTCACTTAGAGATAAGGAACAACTGATGGTCCTGAAGATGTCTAAGCTGAGTAAGAGAAAACTTTGGAGTGACAGAATAGCTGTTTAGAAGTACTTTTGGAGGGGTGGCTAGGTGGCACAGCAAATAGAGCATCGGCCCTGGCATCAGGAGGACCTCAGTTCAAATCCAGCCTCAGACACTTGCACACGCGCGCACACACACGCCATATGACCTTGGACAAGTCACTTAACCCTAACTGCTCCCTCCAAAAAGAAAAAAAAAGTACTTATGGAATTATCACATAAGAGATGGATTAGACTTGTTCTTCAAGTAGGAAAATCGGGTAAAACTTTCAGAAGCAGGTTTTGATTTAACAACTTCCTCAAAATTAAAGCTGTCCAGAAATAGGATGGCCTGCCTCAACAAGTAAGTTTCATATCATGGGGGATTTCCAAGCAATGCTCATATATTGTAGAGGTATTAAGTGGACTGTTATGACCTCTGTGGTCCCTCCCAACTGAGATTCTGAGACATCTTGTTAATTCGACTAAGTTATTTTCCCCTGGCTCTTTCCTCATCTATAAAATGAAGTTGGACTTGAGTCCTTTCCCAGTTCTAATATGCTATGAGTATATGAAAATCATTTGTGTCTAATTTTTTTCTTCTACAATCCTCCTTCCTTCCACAACTCCTCCCCCCCAATATATCAACTCCCAGTGTTATCTCTTCTATCAAAATGGTAAAAGTATTTGATATCAGTGACTTCCACTTGTTTGAATTATACTTTACTGTGAATGAGTTTTAGTTAGGGTATATACTAAAGGCATTTGAATAAATCTTATTATAGGTAAAGATATGTCCCAACTCACAAAACTGTTTTCATAAGACTAGCAGATGCTTCTGAAAGTTTCACAAAACTTCAGCACTTAAACTGTGGGTTTCAACCTCATAGTTTAAGAAGTACTGAAGGGGTCTCAAGTGGAAAAAGTTTCAGAAGCCCTGAGCTAAATGATCTAGGTGGCCTTGCAGCACACCAGGAAAACCATCAGAAGTCAGAACTACTTTTATTACTTTGGGCAAATTATGTGCCATTTCAAGGTCTTAGTTTCCTCACCTGTAAAATGTGGGGGATGTGTCACCAAAGCACCTTCTAGAGACTCATACAAAGTGACATAGAGCACACAGGGCAGGGTCAAAAGAACGCTAAAAGATACTATGCAATGAATACAATGGAGGACTAAGAAACCTCAGGTCAAATACAATGTTAAGTATTAATACTGTACTGTCAAATTTAAAGGATACATCCATCTTTTCTGTTAACAACTGGCAAACTAACTTTTTCAGAGAACGTGCTTTGTACAGACTATTAGATTTAGAAGTGACTTTTTTGTTTGTTTGTTTTTTGCTTTTTGGAAGGGGGAAGGCAGGGCAATTGGCATTAAGTGACTTGACCAAAGTCACACAGCTAGTAAGTGTTAAGTGTCTGAGGCCAGATTTGAACTTGGGTCCTCCTGACTCCAGGGCCAGTGCTCTATTCACTGTGTCACCTAGCCACTCCTGTATTTTTTTTTTTGAAAGGTTGTATCAAATCTGGCCTCAGACACTTCTAAGTCTAATAGTGTGTACCGTTTTAACATTCCACTTATTCTGTCTTAAGGCTCCTCTCTGTTTTAATCATCATGGTATTCAATCAGGTATTTGCAATTTCAACACTTTAGTATGGCAGCAGCTGATGGTCTACAAAAAAAATCAAATAGACATCAAAGGCGATATTGTAGCACAATATAAGTATGTATTGTTATTTTAAGAAAGGGAAAAGATTGGGAGTCAGAAGACATCAGTCCTATCTCTGCCGTTTATTAGCTCTGTGACCTTGTGCAATCACTTCACTTTTCCAAATGTCAGTTTCATTTTCTGCAAAACGGGTATAATGAGTCCCTCACCTCAAACCTTACAGAGGTGGTGTGAGCGTAAAATGAAATTTTAAAACACTTATCTCTGTAAGTAGGGAATACAAACTTTACCTATACTACTTGTGTGATCTTAGGCAAGCCACCTAAACACGTTCAGTCTCAGTTTCCTCATTTATAAAATGGGGGTGGGGTGGACTAGATCAGGTTCCCTCTGGCTCTAAATACTCTGTTGCTATGAATGGTAGAGTGGAAAGTATGCCAGGCTAGAATGCCACTTCATCCCCTTGCCACCAGTGTGACTCTAAGTTACTTAGCATCTTGGAGTCTGTTTGCACAATTGTAAATGAGAAGGTCGGTCCAGATGGACTCTTCTGGATGTAAATCTATGTGTGATTTTAGGATCTGGAATACAATGAAATTTGGGAAGATTCCTGAAATCACTATTTTACTATACTGGCCCTAAAGTTCAAAGTCTATAAGCCAGACCTTTTGGGATGATTTGAGGAGGGAAGGGTACACTGTCAGAGGTCTCTGGTCCTCCCCAAGGCAGACTGGGTCAGGTGCCAATGGAAGCCTATTCCTTGGTCCCCAAGCTCATCCTTTTTGATCTGCACCTGTACACCTGATTTCACCAGTAACTGGTGAGGAAAACTATCTGTTCCAAATAACATCAGCAATGGTTCTACAATTTAAAGTCTTAAGAATGATGCCTGGGGCACTAAGTGGCCAAATAACTTACCCAGGGTTATAAATTCACTATGGATCAGAGGCAGAACTTGAATCCATGTCAGCCTGACTCAGGCTAGCTCCCCATCCATTACACTAAGCAAGTTCTCTCTATCCCAGGCAAGAGGTCTGTGACAGGTACCTTTTTCCTTCACCTTCTCGAACCAAAACACTTTCCTAACCCCTGAATTACCTGATGTTTTAGTATTTAATGCCAGATTTTGCCCTTCTTGTTCCTGAGTGAATTCCAGAATGTATTTATATGTCCCCTATTATGTCTACCTCTGCTGATATAGTTTCTATCAGTGAACTGTTGTATCACGTTAATAAAGGGATAACTGTACCTACATTATTCGTTTGCAGAGGTTTGAAATATTTGAGTAACAAGCAATCATTTGACTATTAGTTTCCTCTCACTGTAGGTTTTCAAGCCAAGACTGAATTACTACTTGTTAGGGATATATGTATAGAAGGGATTCTTATTATTATGAGAATTGGATTAGATGTCCTCTATGGTCCCTCTGACATCATGTATTCTATATTAACTAGTCCAATGGAAAAAAAAATAATAAAACTTGTTCCTTTTTGTAGGTGAAAGTTAATAACCTTCATCTCTGCCTCCATTTTGCTGATAGATACGATAGAGCTCTAGATGGCACAAAGACAGAAATCCAGTCTTTTAAGATCCCATTTCTAAAAATGTTTCTATTCGGACAAAAATAGGTTAAAATTTAAAATATTCATTAGAATCTATGTTAATACAACCAGAAGTAGCACCATTTAATAAAAACTGTGTTGAATGTAAGAGACAAGAGTCTACTTTAAGTCCTTGCTCCTTCACTCATTAATAACCCCATAACATTAAACAAATCACTTCTTTCTAGGCCTCGGTTAGCCTCACTATAAAATGAGGACATGAGACTAGATCAGCAGTCAAGGTATGGTGTGAGGACCCCTGGAAGTCCTCAAGATCATTCACAAGATCACAATTATTTGATTAACAATATTAAGATATTATTTGCCTATTAAAATATTCTTTTTTTCCAACCACATCTGTGTGAGGCTTTATTTTCTTCCTTAACTTTAACAAAAACAATATATCATAACAGACTGACAGAAGCAGAAATTAGCTGTTTTCTATTAAGCCACACATTAAAGAGATTTGCAAAAAATATGTAAAATGATGCCACTCTTCTCACTATTTTTTTTCCTTTTGGAAAAGTTATTTTTCATAAAAATATTTAGGCTAACATGTAGTAAGTTAAACAAAATTTTTTTTTCATTATGTTTTAATTCTGAATGTGGTAAATATTGTTAGCAAAGCAGCTAGGTGACACAGTGGATAGAGTGCCAGACCTCAAATCAGGAAGACTCATATTCCTGATTCAAATTCAAATTCATATTCAAATCTGGCCTCAGACGATTATTAGCTGTGTGACCCTGGGCAAGTCCTCAGGTGTGAGGTCTGTCTGTCTCAGTTTCCTCATCTGTAAATGAGCTGGAGTAGAAAATGGCAAACACTCCAGTATCTTTGCCGAGAAAACATCAAATGGGGTTGCAAAGGGTTGGACATGACTGAAAATGAATGAACAAAAATATTAACAACTAAACCCCACAGGAACAAAAGCTTGAGAGCCTCAATAATTTATAAGAGTATAAAGGATGTCTGAGACCAAAAGGTCTCTTCAAAATCCTGTGATTTCCTATGATTTATGGTTTCATTTGAAGAATGCAGGCTATATTCCAATCACTATAGTATTAGCCACATTTTTTATAGAAATTTGAGACTGAAAGGGGTTAAGTTATTTTTCAAAGGTCACAAAGACAGTAAGAAGCAGAAATGGAATTCAAAACCAGGTCTTCTGACTTCAAGTACAGAGGTCTTTCTACTACAGTAGATCTCAAAAAAATTTTAAAGGAAAAGTATGCAATTAAAATTAGAAATAGCAAGGCAAAGTAGAGAGGAAACTGACCTTGAAGTTAAGACCTCTGACTCAAAGGGGCTATGACCCTGGGCAACTCACTGGACCTCTCAGTGGTCTAGGCAACTTTCTAAGACACTAAGTTGCAGAGACTGTAGCCAATGCAAAGAGTGAGTTTCCTGAGAATTCCCTAACAGCAGTGAAATCACAGGGCCTGTCTCTATGCATAAAAGTAATACCAATTGCAAGCCATACTCATGCTGGGTTTTTTTTTGTTGTTTTTTTTTTTATTTCAGTAAGTCAGATTTAAGGAGGGAAAAGTATGATTGGACCAAAAAAGAAAAAGTAGTCAGACCAAAGTGGTAATATTTGCACTAGTGTTCTCACAGGATTGTTGTAAACCTTAGACATAAAAATGGAAGCCACCACAGTCTGTTAAATTTCCTCCACTTGAGACTGCTCCCTAGAATAGTCCTTATTTTCTAAGATGGAGTCAACCAATTAAAGGATCCTTGGGTAAATAAAGGCTGCAAATTATAAGTGTCAAACTTATTTTATTTTTTTTTATTTATTGGAAGTTGTACCAAAGAGACATAGCTGACTATACCCATCACTAAAATGAAGAATATTCTTTCTGGAGGCATGAATAACTAAACACAACATAAAGATTTCATTTCTATAGCCAGAAATAAGACCACTTCCAGAGTTTTAGGGAGCCTATTTTTGGCCTTTATGAGAAGCTGTCTCATTTTTTAAAATTGCTAAAACTGCTTCCAACCTCAAAGAGAAACAATATGGAGAAAAGATATGCCAAACACAGAACACTAAAAGTAAAAGATGGCTGTTGAAATAGCAAAAATATACTAACAGAGAATGAGATGAGGCTATTTTTAGAAGTCAAACATTCTAGGCAGGAGATAAAAAGTACTTCTGGGGAAATGAAGATCAAAGTCACAATTTAAGGCAGTGGAAACTAGCACTAGCTCTTCAAGCTTTTCTATTCCCAGACAGAGGTAAAATCTCAAATCCATGGGGCCTTCTATTCTAAAACTGCTTCCCTCACTTCCCCTCCTCCACCACACACCTATTTTTAACAAAGCTCGATCCCTGTCACAGCATGAGGGTATGAAGCATGGTTAATGAATGCAGATCTGTATCCGGGACTGCTCTGACCCCATCTATTACTCAGCACTGGATCACCTTGGGCACTCCCCAGACTGAGGCTGAGGAGAAGGGCCCCATTTCCCCCAATATCACAAATCCATAGGGTGGAGTGCTATACAGTTAAAGACACCCACCTCTTCCATTTCTAAACAGGTAAAACCAACCACTCCACATTTTTCCAAACTTGGCCCATCCCTCCAGTCCTCACACCTGTATTCAGTCCCAGGCCGGTGGGATGGGGAAATCAGGACTCGGAGAAACCAAAGTCCCGGGGCTTCGGGGGCAAGTTCCCGGAATCTATCCATCTCTTTACACGAAGCAGGGGTGGGGGCATAAATCACCAGACAGGGGAAAACGGGGCTGACCACCTGAAAGGGGGGGAGTTCCTTCGATAAACCTTTCCTAGCTTTAGCGGGTTCTACAATGTATGGGGTAAGTTAAATCTGCAGAAAAGAACAAGGATGGGAAGAGAGGAAGCTCGGAACCCAAGGACCTGCGGGATGCAGCTGGGTGGGGAAAGGTCTCGGGGGTGACTGGGGTCGGTGGGGTGGTAAAGCCATTCAGACACGGGCGCTCACTACCTTTCCAGGGTCCCTCTTCCCTTCCCCCATCCCTCTCTCTCCGCCATCTCCCCCCTCTCCCCCCTCTCCTCGGGTCTCTCCCTGCCCGTGCCCCTTCCTTCCTTTCTCCCTCCCTCCCCGGAGCCCGCGCGGGTGGCGGAAGGATATTGCCGCAGCAGGCTGTCCACCTCCCCGGGGTCCGGGTCCGAGTCCGGGCCCGGCTCCGCCGCCGCAGCCGCCGCCGCCTCCTCCTGCTCGTCAACGAACTTGTTCTCGTCGAACTCGTCGATGTCCACCTTACGGAAACGCGAGGACAGCGTGTTCCGGGCCATGGCGGGGGCCGCCTCCGCCTCCCGCGAAACGGCGGAAGAGAGAAGAGAGCGAGCGAAAAGATCCCGCAGGGACAGCGCTCGGAGCCCGGCAACGGCCCCGGCAACGGTCCGGGAGACGACTCCGCCGCGCCGCGCCGCGCGCCGCGACGCACCCCCTCTTCCGGCGAGGACCGGAACCGGAAGTTGGTCTGCTGGGGGGCGGGCCCGAAGGGGCGGGGCTGGACTTGGGGAGGCAAGGAGGCTGCTTTATCCTGGCGAGGCTGGGTCCAGGTTGTTTCTCTCAGGTGGCGGAGACAGTGGCGACTGCGGTGGTGGCGGGGGGAGGGGCGTGGTGTGGTAAATAATCATTCTAAACCGAGGTTCCTGCAGTGTAAATCCTACTTCAGGCTTTATGGAGCACTTTCCCCATCTCCAATAGCCCAGGGAGGTCTGTAGGGGGAGAACTAATAGTTCTCTTCTGCATTTGAGTAACCTGAGGTCTAGAAAGGGGAGCTGGGGCATCTCTGAGGTCCCTTCCAGACCTAGCAATCTGAGAAACCAGCTGGCAGAGGGAGTCAACAAGCATTGATTGTTGTTACTGTGCGCCAGGCACTGTGCCCAGGGAAAGGGAGACAGAGAAAGGTTTAAAAAAAAGGAAAAGAAAAGGTCCCCTGCTCTCAAGGAGCTCAGTCTACTGGGGGAGACGATCTAAACAACTCTGAACAAATGACGTGTAGAGGCTAAATTGGCAATAATCCCAGAGGAAAGGCTTGTGTTGGTCCTTTGTTGTGAAGAGGATCATGACTCTGGGAGATAATGACACGACATGCAGTTGACTTTGATTTGAGTGAGGGAGGGCTGTGCAAGGTCACCAGCCTCATTTTCTTCTCCAGAGCCATCAGGGTCCACTGACCAGATATTCATCAGGACAGCTGGAGATGGCCTAGGATGACCCTGGCGCTTTTAGGCTAAGGTCTTTTCAGGTTCTCACTTTGAGGTAATGCCTATTTAGTGAATAGTCTTCTTTAAGAAGTGAGTAAAGGGATGTTCCCTTTAATCAGAAAGAAAAAAAGGGGGCGGGAGGCACTAGTAGGAGGGAGGAGTGGAAAAGACTTCTTGTAATCATTCATTTATTAAGGACCTATTATGTGCTAAATAGTGTTAAATGCTAGGCATAAAAAAAGGGTCAAAACAGTCTTTCCCACAAGAAGCTTACTATCTAATGGACTTGAAGGAAGAAGCAGCAAGGAAGTGAAATTGAAGAGGGAGAGAATTCTAGGCATGAAGCACAGCTTTCCCCTTTAATCAGAGGGGTCCCAGAGGTGAAGGGTACTGATGAGGTAAGAGTACCCAGGCTGATATGTGATTTTGCAGAATGATGAGGTTCCTGGGAAAACCTGACTGACTGCTAAGTGCTTTACAAATATTCTCTCTTTTGATCATATGATTACAAGTCTAGGAGAGCCAGACTATCACTTATCTTTGCCTTGCCCTTACTGCTGATGAATCACAGATCACAATAGGTATAGTAGCTGTCCACTAATTGTTCATTGAATGAACCTTATAGAGGGGCAGACATTCCCAAAGAAAGGAAATAACCTGCTCAGGACCACAGAGGATTTAGAGTTGGATGGGACCTTAGAGATTACCTAGTCAAAACCCTTTTATAATGAGGACTAAGAAAATGAAGCCCAATGCAAGGAAATGATTTGCCAAAAATCACTAATCTAATAACTAGAAAAATAGGGATTAAAACCTGGTCCTTGAATTCCAAATCAAGTGCTCTTCTGACTAACAGATCCAGCTTAGAACCTGTTTGTTACTTCCCTTGAGTATCTTTTCCAGGAGTCCATACAGCTTCCCAGGCTTTAAAACTCAATCTGCCAAAAAAAAAAAAAATGTAATCCAGGGCACGATCATACAGTAGTTACACAAAGAAATTAATACAAGAAAGAGAGTTGGGAGAAGTGCAAGATTATGTGAGTGACAGCAGAGAACTATGTGAAGGCCCAACAATATTCACCTGATCTGACCCAGAGGCACCAATTTCTGGCTTTTCCTCTTTTATATCCTTTTATTTCCTCTTTTATATCTTTTATAAATTTTGGGGTGAATAGTAGCAGATTCTCTGTCTTGAGCTACCTGTGTCATAGTTTTATGACGGAAACATTTTGTGGATGTTAAAATGCTGTAGAGATATGCTACTGTTGTTGTACTCATTTTCCATTTTCCATCTCCAAAAGGCACTTTTGGAAAGCAATTCCCAATTGCTAGGGGGGCTAGGGATTGACATCCTCAGTGGGAGAAGGAGCAGTTATTATTGTCACTTGACATTCGTGAAGCGCCCACAGCCTGCTGGGTATTGTACCAGATACAGAAACAGCCCCTGCCCCTGCCTCTGTTGCTTAGCATCAACTGGTAACTACAAATTAAGAGATGTTAATTGCTGACAGGTTGCATGTGTGAGCTAGATATAACCAAACAATTTCCAGGAATGAAGTGATATCAAAGGATCAATCTTAATAAAGAATGTAGACACTGTTTAATCCCTTCATTTTTAGGGCTCAGAAAAGAAAGTGACTTGCCCAAGATCACATGGGGAATAAATAGTGAAGCCAGCATTCCAGTTCAGGTTCCTGACACCAGGGGATGTTGTCAGAGAAGACAGCTAGAGAGTTTCAAAAAACCTGTCTTATCTTTCCCACATCCCTAAATGATAGGTTTGGGAGGGAAAACTAAAAACCAAGATCTTTCCAATTTCTTGAACTCTGGTCCAGATCCCTTCTACCACTAAATTAAGTCTAGTTATGGGAAATATTGGTATATCAAACATTTATGTATAAACATAATTCAAAATGGTATTCTTTATTATTTTTGCATTTTATAGTTACAGGGAGGCGTTATGAATGGAATGGATGGAATATTGAACTGAGTCAAAGGGCCTGGATTTTATCCTCAGCTCTTCTGCTGGCTTGATGCTTTTGGGGGACAGATTTCAAGGAACCAGGTTTAGAATTCAATTATTATCCTTTTCTGAACCTCTTTGAAATAAAGGGCTAAGTCTTAAAGGATCCCTCAGGGCCCTTTAACTCTTAAAGGGTTTGCCCAGCTCTAATATTCTGTGTTCTGACATCTATGTCTTATGAGCCTTTCCATTTCTAATATATATTCTATATCTTAACATTCTATATTTTAGTATTCCTTGATTCCACATATATTATCTAGTTCAAATCCTGGAATCCTGGTTTTCCTACTTGCCGTTTGTGTGATCTTGGCCCTTTAACTTCCCTGGGCTTCAGTTTCCACATCTATACAAAGGTGATTAGGTTAGACTATTTCTAAGGTTCTTTCCAGCTTTAACTATGATACTAATGTGCTATTATTTCTTGTGAGTCTCACTAGTGAGGTAGACAGTGTGTAATTGTCCCCCAGGATAAATCAGTCAGCAAGCACTTATTAAGCACCTACTGTGTTTCAGGCATCGTGCTAAGCTCTGGAAATACTGACAAAAATGAAACAATCCCTACCCTCAAGGAGTTCCATTCCAATGGGGGAGTCAACATGTACACATGTAAGTTTATATCGATGTAAGTATATATATATATATATATATATATATATATATATATATATATATATATACATATATATTTAAATACAAACTGATACAAGGTCATTGTGGGTGAAAGTGCCTAGAAACTAGTGAGATCAGGAATGGTTTCTTGTAAAAGATGGGGCGAGGGGGGGTGAGGGGGGGTTGTGGGGAGGAACTGTGGAAAGAAGGAATTCCAGGCATGGGCACAGCAAGTGCAAAGGCAGGGAGACTGGAGCCCACAGAACAAGGAGATCAGTAAGACTGGACTGCTAGGTATGTGCAGCTTAGGAATGTGTGAAGAATACTGGAAAGGTAGAATTGATTGATTTTACAGAAGGAAAAAACTGATTACATTGGGTTCCTGGTGGAAGAGCCTAACCTAGGCGGTGAAAAACGGAACCGCGGGTGGGTGTGCCTTAAGAGGCCGGCTACCTCTCCTTCCCCGCCCCCTTTCTGGGCGGACTGTACCATTCTCCGCACAGCTCACCCTTCTTTCCTTTGGCTTGGTCGCGCCCGTGACCCGGTAGTAGTTCTAAGGGTCGGCCCTTCCCCTTCCCTCTTTCTCCTCGGAGCGGTGGCAGAGTGTCTCTTCTGCGATCATGGTGAGCTCTGTGCGGAGAATCCGCCGCCATCCTTGGGCTCCGGAGCCTCCCGGCCCATGCCACCCCCGGAGACTCCTGCCAGGGCTCCGATGGCGGGAGGTGGAGGCTCCGGAGGCGCGCGCTGGGGCGCTGTGGACGAGGCGTCCGGGCCCTTTGGCCCCGGCGCCGGTTCTTTCGGCCTTAGGGACGGTGGCAGGGAGGGAAGAGGAAGCGGGGGCGCTGGTGGGAGCCGCAGCCGAGCCCGCGCTTCGCCCGGGGCACGTCGTGTCTCCTTCCTGGCCTCGCTTTCCTCTTGGAAAAAATGGAGGGGCGGGTGGCTCTGCCGAGGCTCTAAGGTCCCTCTGGTTCTGATATGTCGCAGTCACGTAACTAGAATGGGGAGGAACCCAGAGGCAGCGTGCTCGAGACAGCCCTTAGGGGAGCCCATAAAGGCCAAGGGTCTGGTCCAGTCTACAGCAAGTAAGAGGCAGAGCCAGAATTCACATTCAGGTCTGCACCATTCCCGTGATTATATCCGTTAGTCCTTTACAATTCACTTATTTTTCCCCGTTTTGGAAAGCCCTGGTTGTATTCTCTTTTTAGTGGAACCGTGAACTTGGCGTTAGGACACCTGAGTTCAGAATATGAGCCCAGCACTAATTAACTTATGTAACAAGCTAGTATATCTTGGTTTCATCTGTAAAATAAAAATGGGGGTGGGGTAGTGATGAAGAGTGTATATTATTCCTGCTGCTTTCCTATCTTAGATACTTCTGGTGGGAAAACTAGACGTTAGATGTTATGAAGGTGGTTGGTTTTCCATGGAAATGGACCTAGGGCTCCTCTTACCCTTTCCCGGGTAAATGTAATCATTTACTCCTAATTGGGAGCCTTTTGGTATTCTTCAGTCCCCCAGGCCTAATCCTTTGGCCTACTTAAATTCCGAATCTCTTTTGCTTCTGACATTAGGCAAAAATCAAGGCCCGGGATCTTCGTGGGAAGAAGAAGGAGGAGCTACTCAAGCAGTTAGATGATTTAAAGGTGGAACTTTCCCAGTTGAGAGTGGCCAAGGTCACTGGGGGAGCTGCATCCAAGTTATCTAAGATGTGAGTATCTTTGGTTCCTAAAGAACTTAGCAGTGAAGTTGATTTATGTAATTTGCTGCTTCTTTGGTTTTCATAGTACACTTTGGAAATCCTTTAACTCGTGACCTGAGTTATGGAAAATATGCTGTTAGAACTGGAAAGGGCATTTAAGGAACATATGTGGTTAGAATGCATTGGAGTAAACCTGTAGTTGATTCTTGGTTCTGCCACTCAATCAATCACCAGCATGACCTTTGGCAAGTCACTTATTAGGGCCTAAGTTCCCTCTAAAATAAAAGGGGTTTAACTGACTGATCTTTAGATTATATCCTCGAAAATCTGATGTCTTTTTTTTTTTTTAAGAAATCTACCCATGAAATAACAAAGATTGAGAAATAGCTTATTACAGTGGAAAGATGAAGAGCACCATGTTCAGCCACTAACAAGCATGTGCTCTTGAACAGAACCATTTCTGCCATGGGTTTTAATTTCCTTCATCTATAAAGGTGGACCAGGTTCCTTTCATCCTCATTCCCTGTTCTGAGGTCTGTGTTTTACACATTCTATAACAGTTTATGGTTCTCTGACTGAACTTTCTATGTAAAAATACATTCCTCCAGCAAATGTTGATTGAGCACTCTAAGGTTTTGGTTCTGAGGCAGACTGCTGGCAACCTAAAGTGTGCACCATGGCCCTGTTTTTCCTTGCCTCCTAAGCTGAAATATCTTTTGTTAACAGCCGAGTAGTTCGAAAATCTATTGCCCGAGTTCTGACTGTCATCAACCAGACACAGAAAGAGAACCTCAGGAAATTCTATAAGGTAAGTTGAGCTCTGAGTAGTTTAGTATCTCTATCTTGTGGTTAAAATCAACTTCAACTGCAAGACACACACCCAGCACTGCTCTGACTTACAGAGAAAGTGTGAATCTGATCTTGCTACAGAATTCTCCTACTGGGAAGCATAAATACTGTTTGGTTGGTTTTTTACTCAGTGAGCTTTCCAGAAGGTACAGTTTGTATTTCTTTGTTCTTTGCCTAAGGTGTTTGAATGGAACCAGGCACTTCAGAAAGGTCCCAGAAAAAGGAAATTGAGGGGTGGTATGGGTATATGTGAAACCTTTCGTTTCATGCCAATTTAATAGTAGAGGAGTTTTCTCATGGGATAATTAAGACTAATAGGTGCTAGTTACAAAGGAGGCAGGCTTTAGGTAACATTAAGAAAATTTTCCTAGGAAAAGAGGGACAGACTGCTTTGGGTAATAAGTTTCCTATCACTGGGTATTTTTGAGCCAAGACTGAAGCACTCTGGGGGAAGAGGAAGCACAGAACCTGTGATCCAGTTCGACCCATACTTAAATGATATTTAGTAGGTGCCCTTTTCACCTCTACTTGAACATTTTTGGTCAGTCTCTTTGCTAGACTTTTTTCCTTCTATCTAACCCACAATGATTAAATGTTTATTAATCACCTACTGTGTGTAAGCCACTGGGTTGAACCACAAAAAGAAGCAATTTTTATTTTCAGGTAGGTTAGATTATATTTGGCAGCTACAATATGGACACAGATAAGTAGATATAAAATGATTTGACTGCTGAAAGGATACCATTATATTGGGGCACTGTGGATATGCATAGGTGTAGATTGTGAGATTAACAGCATTGTAACTTGAAAGGACTTTACAGGTAGATCATCTTATCCACTTCCTCATATTTCAAGTAAGGAAACTGAGGCCTAAGAGGCTAAGTGACTTAAAGTCACACAAGTATTAAATGACAGCCAAATGAACCCAGGTCTCCCAGTTCCAAAATCAGCATCCTTTCCATTGCGTGGAGTGTCAAGTCAGGCAGCAGCTAGTTCAAAATGAGCATGAAATAATAGGAATTTAGTCTGGGGCCACATTGTGAAAGGCCCTAAATGAAAAGTTGCAGAGTTTGTATTTATCCTAGAGAGTTGGTAGCCACTGAAGATTCTTGAATGATCAATGCCTGTCTTGAGAAAATGGTATTGGCAGATGCATGAAAAAAAAATCAAACAAAAATGTGTAGAGAACCTGAAATAGCATGATTGTTAGTGGGAATAGAAGGATATCAGCATGAGAGTTTGCAGAAATAAAATGAATAGCATTCAACAACTACCTACTGGGTAAGGAGGGGTGGGATTAAGGGAGAGGGAAGAGTCAGGGTTATTCTTGAGACTGTAAGCCTGAGTACTTGGTTTATCCTTACCATGAATAGGGAGTAGATTTTTCTCTCTAGGACCAAGCAGAACAAATTGATTTCATCTTCTACCATGATCTTTCAGTATTTGAAAGAAATATTAATGCCCTTTAAGGCTAAATATCTCCCTTTCTTTAAACCAGTCTTCATTTCTGTGATCTGTAATCACCTCACCAATCTACCTGGTCACCCTATCTGGATGTTCTCCAGTTTTAACATTCTTCCTAAAATGTAGCATCCAGAACTGAACATTATATTTGGTCTTGCTAGTGCAGAATCCAGTGTAGTATCGTACCTCCTTAGTTATAGACACTGTGTTTTCCATTTTGGGGGATGAGGAGGAGGGAGAAGGCTGCTATGTTATACTATTAATTCATTAAGCCCCACCCGGTAAGTGGTAGGGAGCAACGGGAGAATTGAAAAGAGGAAGGACTCTCTTCAGGCTGACATGGTCTGGTTAAGCTTCCTGGATGTGGAATGGGACCTGAGTGCCAAAGGATTTTAGTCTGTGCAGTAGTGTAGCAGAGGCCCTGCTGGGAGGAAAGACTGAATTAGGACAAGGCCTCTAAACTTTTTCCACTTGCAACTCCTTCAGTGCTTTTTTTAAACTGGGTTTCGACCCCTCATGTGGGGGCTCGACCTTCAGTTTAAGAAGCACTGAATTAGGATGCCATTGCCTCTATCTCCAGTTAACTATGTGAACTCAGATCACTTCTTGGTCCCCTTTTCCTTAGCTATAAAATACAGCAAATGAACTAAGGGGAGATAACAGGATTCAAAAGTTAGAGGACCTGGATTCAAAATCTGCATTTAATTCTTTATCTGCCTATCAGACAAATGTGGGGCTCAGATTAGTTGAGTTGAGGACCTTTCCAGTTCTAAAACTACAGTAGTTTCAAGCCAGCATGTTGAAGCCTTTGTTTGAATCATGGTTTTGCCACTAACTGTAACCTTTGACAAGTAACTTCTCTTCCCTTGGTCTAATCTGCAAAACTGATTTTTGGACTATATCTCGAAGGTCCTTACTTTCATGATTTCATAAGCCTGGAGAGATGGTAGGTAGCCCTTTCAGGAATGACTAAAATTAATAGCTTCCGGTCACCTGATTTGGAGTCTCTTCTCCCAGGTTTTATGCATTGATAACATGTGGTTACCTTGAGGGTCATGTCTTATTTTCTCAAAAACAGGGCAAGAAATACAAGCCCCTGGACCTTCGGCCCAAGAAGACCCGTGCCATGCGCCGTAGGCTTAATAAGCACGAGGAAAGCCTGAAGACCAAAAAACAGCAGAGGAAGGAACGTCTGTACCCCCTTCGAAAATTTGCTGTTAAGGCATAATTTGTTAAGGTGCTCAATAAAAAGACAAATTGTTACAACCTGTGTAGTGCTAAAGAAGCCTGACTCTTGGTCACTTTTAAGAAGCTGAGGCTGGAGTGTGTTGACTCTTTTATTGGTTACCGTATAGGGTATTTATTTCATAAGAAGTCTTAGTTTCTCTTGATAGTTGAATTTAAGGTTAACCCCAGTGATAGTTGAATTTAAGGTTAACCCCAGTGCCGTTTCTTTTAAACCCTTTAAGACTTGGGTCTTAGGATTTTCATTGTTCTTGTCCAAAGGTGGAAATGGTGCCGCTCCTAGCTCTCTTCATTGTGGCCCCTGGTTCTGGGTAATGTAGACTTGGATTGCTTATTTCAGTGGCCTTGAAGCAGCTGTCACTTAGAGCTGACTTCTGAGTGGCTGAATGGTTCATCTGACAGCGCTTGGAATATTCTCCAAATACTTGACGATCTGCAGTTCCTTCTCCAAATATTTGGTGATCAGCCGACCCTGAAACCAACAACTTCCCATCTGGGGTAAAAGCGCAGACATGGGCCACTTCTAAAACTCCCTGCAAAAAAATAAAGTAGGGCTAGGAACCAGAAGACCTGGTCTCAAGTCCCATTTCTACCACTTAAGCTGTTGGATGACCCTGGCAAAGTCACTTTTGATGTCATTTACTCCTATATAAGTTGTTGGACTAAAAGACCTTGAGAATTCTAACTCTTGTCATTCTATAAAAATGATTAACTTGTTCCACTTACATGGATTGGATGCTGTAGGAAACAATTCGTTGATGGTTAGAGTATATAACTTCCTAACTTAAAGCATGCTGTTTTCTGCCCTTACAAGCCCGCCTGCTTCATCTTACCCTCAGGCTCTCTGTGCATTTTCCAGTCGTAAAATCCCAGATTTTGACCTATTTAAAAAGGGGGGAAAAGTCAGCAGAATATTAGAACTTGGAAGACCTGGCTTTGGGTCTTAAAGGAAGATCAAGTGAAATTATGTGTGAGCCATTTTTATTACATGGGCTATGTGCTTTTAAATTTAGGTTCTTGTTATAGAAATAACCTGAATGTTGAAAAGCAAATCAGTTAAAGTGTAAACTTTAAAGTGTAAATCCATGACAAATTGCACATACTTGTTACAGAGAAGCAGGATGATAGTGGGAGTATACAAGGTCTGGTTTTAACATACTAGCTTGTGATGCTGGGCTATTGCTTTCACTGAACCTGTTTGTGCCATAAGTTAGGATTGGATTAGTTACCCTCCCAAGATCTCTTCTAGCTCTGCTGGCCTGAATGGTGAATAATGTATCTCTGATGCACCTACTGAGGCTGGAGGAAGCCTGAAAGCTTTTGCAGAGCTGCTGGACCAGCCTTGCTGAGCTTTACCAGGCAATAGTAGGAATAAAACAGGTTAGATGGTAGACAAGATGAAAGCCATTTAGTCCATTCTGTAGAGCCAGCAGCTGCTTTGGCTACAGATCACAAGGAATTCAAAGAATTTTTCCTCACAGAAATCCTGTGTATGCTGACTGCTTTATTCCCATTTAGGTCATAGGATCAAAATGTAGCTTCAGGCATAGATGGTGCTTTTGAGGTCATTTAGCCCAACTCAAATAGAGACAGGCCACTTACTTATTTAGAAAAACACTGTATTGTGTTTTTTTATTTTGCTAATATCTCCCAAACACCTTTGATGTAGTCCAACCCCAGTTTGAAAGCCTCCTTTAGCAGGCACGAGGTCACATAGTTTGAGCCAGAATTTGAATTCAGTTCCTTTGTCTATAAAGCCTGCTCTTGCCACAGTACCAAAGTATTAAAGTAGGGTAGCAAAGGTCCAGCCCATGAGCCAGGTTCTGACTAAGAAAAAATGGTCAGGATTACCATCTCAGAGTATTCTGAGCTAGCCATATGAAGCCCATCAGGAGAGAAGGCCATGCTCTTCACCCAGGTCAGATGTCCTAACAGTTGAGCAAGGAGCTTTCCTGTCTCAGGCTTCCAGATGCAGATGGTTTTGTCCCAGGAGCCTGAGGCCTATGGGACAAGTGGGAGTGTTTTGGCAAAGGTCTTTTGCTGAGATACCTTCCCTCCTTCCTAAGGGAAAGGTAGAGAATCCCAGCTTACCAGGAGCCCAGATGGAGAGAAACATACGCAACTGACATTTCCTTTGTGGCCTTCCAGTATTTTTTTTGTAATCTTATCCAATGTGCGCAGATCCCAGACTTGAACCGTAGAATCCCAGGAGCCAGTAGCCTGTCTCAAAAAGATGTGATTTGAGCTTTGGAGAAAGGACCATCTCACGTATGTTCTAAGACTGAACATTCTATGAGGTGGAGGCTGCTGCTGGCCAAGCACTAAGGAAGGGATGGGATCTTCATAAAGTGACAGGCAGTAATTGACCCAAATCCTTCCCTCAGAGTCAGTGGCCCTTTTATCTGCATAGAAGCCCTTTGTGGCAAGACACAGGAAGACAGCCATCATCTGTTGGAGGATGAAGAAAATTCAGAAGAAACTTCTTAAGCCTAACCAGACGTTGCTAGCATGACTTGAGGCAACCTGAAAACTTGAAGCAACTAGCCAGCCTACAAACAAGGATCAGGTAGGTGAGATGGGAAGATATGGGTGTTGAGATCTGAATAACCAGGCTTGAGATGGCTGCTTGGGCCACATCCAACAATCTTCACACACTGAAAAATTTATGCTAGGCTAGTAAAAGAGATTCTATTAGCTGGTACTTTTCATGTACACGATAACCCAGCAATTATATGGAATTTCAAAATACAAAACACTACAGAAGTAAAGGAAAACTGAAGATTGTTACTAATATAAAATGGCAATGCTACCTAAATTACATACCAATCAATATGCATTTGCCAATTGGCACACCAATCAAACTTTGGTTTGCCAAAGTAAGCCAAAGGATTAATTTAGAACAAGACAATTCATCCAGAGGGAAAAAAAGGTGAAGACCCTTAAGAAGATTGAAATGGAGGAGGGTAGTACCAGCTCTTGAACTAGACAAAAAGAAAAATTAACTAATGGAGCATGATATAAACGAGACTTAGATGCAGTCAAACAGTGGCCCAGTGGGGGTGGGGGTAGGGATGGGTATTGGCAGAGAACTCTATTTGACCAACACTACTTGGAAAATTGAGAAACAACCTCATTTCACACACTCTCCCACCAAAAGCACCAAGCGAATACTAAATATATACCCGAAAAGAAACAAATTAGAGAAAGAAACCACAGTCACAGATAAAACGGAGGCAATTTCTATTGCATGAAAGTGAAAAGCCTTTGCACAAATAATAAAGTACAATTAGAAGGGAAACCACTGGGAGAAAACCTAGCAAATTCCTCTGAGAAAGATCAAGAAATTATTACAAGTATATAAGAACACAAGTCATTTCCCAAAAGATAGGAATGGGCAGTGTTCAAAAGAAGAAATGCAAGCTATCAATAACCATAGGTTAAAAAAAAAATACTCCAAGAGGAATGCACATTTGAACGATTCTAAGGTTCTGCCTCGTGCCCATCAGGTTGACAAAAACGACCAAAAAAAGAAAAGAAAAAAAGGAAAATGCCAATAAGGGGGAAGAACAGGGTGGCATTGGGGCTGCTAGGTGGTGCAGTGAATAGAGCATCGGCCCTGGAGTCAGGAGGACCTGAGTTCAAATCTGGCCTCAGTTACTTAACACTATCCATGTGACCTTGGGCAAGTCACTGTCTTCCTCCCTCTAAAAAAAAAAACCAGAAAAGAAATAGGGTGGCATCATGTTCAGACAAACACTGCCACAGTAAGGAAGTGTTGGTTGAACTGGAAATTGGGTCAACCATCTTAGAAAGTAATTTGGAACTGTATTCAAAAAGTTACTAAGTGTTCATACTCTGACTCAGCAATACACTGACTAGCTATCTACCTCAAAAGGCAAAGACAGAAGGACTACACACACACCATATACCATATGACAGGACTATTATAAAGAAGAAATGAAACATTAATGCACCCTAGGAATAGGGACCAAACCTGTGATTTCGTGGTCAGGATCCTCTTTGTAATTTATGATCTTAAAGAGCTGATTAGGGGGCAGTGGATAGAACACCAGCCCTGGAGTGAGGAGGATCTGAGCTGAAACTTGACTTTGCTGGGTGACCCTGGGCAAGCCACTTAACCTTCCCCCTACCCTATCAAAAAAAGAGTTGACTAGAGCATGGAGAGGTTGAAGTGATTTGCCCAGGGTCAAATAGCCAGTATGTGCCAAAGAAAAGATTTGAGCCCAGGTCTCCCTTGCTCTGAGATTAGGTCTCTAACCTCATGGTACCTTTCATACAAATTACATCATACAAAATGGAAAAAAAATACGATAAATGAAGAGAAACCTGGGAAAATGTGTAAGGATGAATGCAGAGTGAAGTCAGCAGAACCAGAAGCATAATTTACACAGTGACCACAATAATGCAAAAGAAAATAACTTTCAAGATTTAAGGCCTCAGGGAAGTGGATTAGAGAGATACACAATGGGACCCATCACGTTTTACATCTATTTAGGAGGGCTGGAGAAGTTTTAAGGAAAAAAATTGATGGATAGTGATACTGATGAGGAAGGAAAAAAGAATCAAGAAACATTGAAAAAATACACAGAAGACAGAGCAGGATGTACAGAAGGAGACCAAGAATAGCAGGGTAATTTTGTTACTATCATGCTAAATGGAACACACGTATGAAAAAAACATTGTATATAACCGAAGTGTACAGTTTCACATACCACCCTCTCTGTTCTTTGGATACTAAAATGTTCATGTTGATGTTTGTTGAATTAATAATAAAAAAGATAAAGTACAACAAGGACACAGGTTGTGCCACCTGCACTGACTCTTCTCATCCTCGTCCCCTTCCCACTGGAATCTTAGCCTCCGCTCCAAGATGACTGGGTTCTGATAGGTGAACATTCACATTTTCTTGCCCAGAATCAGGATATCACCTACCCCACTTCCTGACTATTCCCAAACCCTGGCACTGTAGGCAGAGGCACCTAGGTGATACAGTGAGAAGAACCATGGGCCTGAAGTCATGAAGACCTGAATTCAAGTCTTGCCTCAGACATTTACTAGCTTTGTGAGTTCACAAACAAGTCACTTAACTTCTGTTTACCTCAGTTTCCTCAACTATAAAGTGGCAATAATAACAACCTCTCAGGTTGTTATTGCATATGTTTACACCTGGAGCATAGGAGACACTAAATATAAGTTTATTCCTTTCCCTGTTTAATACAATGCCAGAAACATAGGAAGCACTTAATTAATATTTTATTATTCCTTTTTTTTAAAAGTCACATTCAAGCATAACCATCAAAGAGAGATGTTAGAGAGTGGAAAGAATCTGGGATTCAGGATCAAGGAATAGACTTGTTACTTCATTGGTACAGGGATCTTCCGGACAAGAAAACTCTCTACCAATGAAGGTCAATGTGTCCTCTGCAACTTAAGTCTTAGGGAGTTGCCAAGAGCCCTGAGAGGTTAAGTGATTTCCTGGGGGTCACACAGTCAGTAAGTATTAGAGGTGAAACTTGAACCCAGTGTCTTCCTGATCCCAAGGCCAACTCCCTATTCACTTGGTTGAGACTACCCCAGGATAACAGTTAAAAATCTCAATTCTGACTCCACCTACTGTGTGACTTGGAATAAGTCATCAATTCTCTGAACCAGTTTCCTTCTCTGTAGAATGGGTCTTATTATTCCCATTTCACAGGTACTATTGTACTGTATTACCACCCTCAAAAGATTGCCATGTGGGAAGAATGCTTTATAAGCTTTAAAGCTCTCCAAGGCTTGAGCCTAGCTGTCTAAATGCTAACACATTCTATGTTCTAACAAAGGGGGATGATCACCCCATTTTACCCAGGCCTTTGGTAGCTTGGTATGAAGGAAATCAAGCAGTCAGACTAAAGGTAATGTCCTACTTTTCTTTTCCTTGATTAGTTTTTGCTAGGAATAGTGTTTTAGAAGGATCTTTGTTTGAATGACCCTGGAAGTAGGAGAGCCTAAGGAAGGTAAGGAGAGCAGAAAGAGACTGACTTTAGCAACTCAACCATTTTTTGGTATTTCATTTTTTGATATTCCATGGAGGAGAGGGAATGTTGTTGAAGATTTGTTGGGGAGGGATTTTGGAGAGAGGGGTTGAAATGGCAGGGAGGGTCTGGACTTTATGATTTCTGTGTGGAAATTCCTTCCACCGATAAATTATCTGCAACTTAGAGAATTGACTGAAATACTGAAAAGTGACTTTCCCACAGTCACACAGCTGATATGTGTCAGAAAGAAGGCTATGATTCCTGACTTCAAAGATGGTCTGCTATACCACTGGATTCACTTGTAAATGACATTTATAAAGCACTTACTACATAGAGATGTGTTCAGAGTCAGGGGATGCTGAGATGAAAAAATCATGTAGTCTTTGCCCTCACTAAGTTTTATAGTCACTTGAGGGGTGGGGTGGGAATTCAAGATCCACATAGATAAAGCAAGGAAAGATTAATAAAGGCCCAAGTAGAAATCCAAAGTACTCCAGGAAAATCAGAGGGTTGGAAGGAAAACTTTCATTTGAGTAGGGAAAGGTGGAGGTGGGGAGGGAGAGGGGAATGGAAGGAGGATAAGGGACCCTGAGCTAGAGTCTTTAAGGAAGAGATTTTTTTTTTTTTTTTGACAAAGTAGAGCTAAGAAGTAGTGCATTCCAGGCCTAAGATACTATGTGTAAACAGTGTTTTTTTAGGTTGAGATTTAAGAGCAACTATTAATCCAGAATGTCTGGAACAAGGTTGAATAAATTGAAGCCTGACTATGGAGGACTTTAAATGCCAGGTTAGGGTTTTTTGTGAGGCCTTCAACTAGAGAAGTAAAGAGGAGAATTAGAGATGAGCGGGGTGTGTGTGTGTGTGTGTGTGTGTGTGTGTGTATAAATGAAAAAAAATTATTAAGTGCTTCCCCTGTCTAAGCTAAACAATGTATTTCAAGGGATGTTGTAGGAGGCAGAATCAAAAGAACTGGACAAGTGACTGAATTTGGAGTGAGGGTCTTGAGGGGAGTGGGGTGGGCTGTGTGTGAATAAAATGGAAAAGTGCCAGTTAATCCATACAAGGGCAACTATTTTTTTTTAAGCAATTGGGGTTAAGTAATTTGCTCAAGGTTACACGGCTAGTCATTTATGTGTGGGTGCTCATTTTCTGAGGCTGGATCTGATCCCGGGTCCTCCCAACTCCGGGGCCTGCGCTCTTACTCACTGTGCCACCTAGCCACCCCTGATGGGCAACTATTGAAGACCAAGGTGCTCACCACTGCATGTGCTGAACAGGGAGGTCACACTTACAAGATATTCTGAATTGGGAGAAAAGTCACTGCTTTGGATGGCATCCCGATGTCCAAGGAGTTGAGTGATGGTTTGGCCCGTCTAAAAGAGAAGGAAAATCTGTCTAACTATATACATTGAACTAATATCCTTGCAAAGGAGAAGCATTAGAAGTAAGGAATGTTAAAGGTCATCCAGTCCAGTGCCCTCTTTGTAGATGAGGAAAGTGAGCCTCAAAGAGGTTGTGACTTGCCCAAGGTATCCAAGTTGGGATTCAAGCCCAGGCCTCCTGTCCAGGACCCTTTCCATTGTGCTCTTCTGCCTCTTAGGTGCATTCCCAGCAAAAAAGAAATAGCTGTAAAACAAGGCTGACCATTGTCATCACTTCTTTTTGACACAGTTGAGAAATCCTAGTTCTAAGATCCTTTTGAGCTCTTACAAATGGCTTCTATGTTCTAATCTTTCCTGTACTAAAATCTGATTAGCTTTCATTCCTCAGAGACTCCTAATACTTTAGATTTCTCTATTCATCTCAACTCCCCTACCCTTAGTGAAATTAGTTAGTGTATTAAATACTTGTATTAAGGGATTGTTTGTAGAATAATCATTCCTAATGAAATGTGAACAAGTGTTCCCTCATTTGATGAGTTTGGTTTTAGTGAATCTATATTAGCTGAGGTTTTTGGGTTTGGTTTTTTTGTTGTTGTTGTTTTTGTTTTTTGCTTTTTGGAGGGCAGTTGGGGTTAAGTGACTTGCCCAAGGTCATACGGCTAATTTTTGTTTTTAGTGTCTGAGGCCAGATTTGAACTCAAGCCCTCCTGACTCCAAGGCCAGTGCTCTATTTACTGCACCACCTAGCTGCCCATTAGCTGAGTTTCTTAGGGTAGACCATCTAGAGCTTCTTGGGGGAAGAGCCCTATTCCTGGGGAGCCCAGTTCCTTAAATCTCCCACCACCACCACCACTACCACACCCAGTCTTTCCCCCATCCCCATACCTGTACTTCCCAGAGTATAGCCTTGAGGTCCCAGCCTCCAGATGCCAGATGTTTGGAGTCTGGACTGAAGCTGACTGTCTCCACACCCCGGGAGTGACCTGGAAGACCCCATTGCAGGACAAGGTACATAAAACAGAAACAATGAGTCCCCCAGCACTGGCCTCCTCCCAAGTCTGTGGCATAAAAGGAGTGACCTAAGGCAGAGGGAAGGTGGCAATTGGGTTTCTCTTGCCATAGACTCAATGGGGGCGACTTTCTAAGTAGACATGGAGATCACCTATTCACCAACCTTCCAAAGTTTTATGAAAATGAAAGTGAGCACTAATTTTTCATACTCAGGATTGGGATTCCTTTGGAAATGATGAGAGAATTCCAAGGGATGATCACTCACTTTGTGGACACAGGACCTCCCTTCCTTGGGGTCTTGCCCACCTCTGCCTATTCCTAGTTTTGGATACTTTGTATGAACCCAGACAACCCTGGGGAGCCCTGAAATGAATAATAATAGCTTACTTTGAAAGTACTTCCAGTTTCATAAGAGAGGATGACCTCACACCAACCCTGAACCATATATATACATATATATGTATATGTATATATATATACATATACATGTATATGTATATATGTGTGTATATATGTGTGTGTATATATATACACATACATACACCACACATATATGTGGTGTGCCTCACAGGATAGCTCATCATTTTCTGGATTATGAAACTGAGGTAATGAAAGGTAAAGAGATTCACCAAAATTACAAGTATAGGATGGAGGAGACTTTCCTGAAAAAGATCTAGGGGTGTTAGTAGACCAGAAATTCAAGATGAGTCAACAGTATAATGTGGTGGTAAAAAATGGGGGAAAAAAGAGCAAAATCCTAATGTGATCTTGGACTGAATTAAGTGCAGAGTAGCTTTTTGGAAGAAGGAGGTGACAGTCTCTCTGTACTGGGCCCTTCTCAGGAGCCATCTGGATTACTGTGTTCTATTCTAGGCTGTTGTCTGTCTTTTGTCTTAGGAATGACATTATAGGGTGATGTGTAAATTAAGTGTGAATTCGACTTAAATGTAAATTTGATTATAAATTCGACTTAAGTGAGGCAGAGTTGCACAAAATCATCAGGCTCTCTTTTCTCCATATTCCAGAGTCCAGTGGCAGGACTAAAGTCAAGATTAATGACAATGGCCTGGGATGCAGTAAATGACCTTGGTGTCTTTGATGACTGTTCAGACTTTAAGTACTCCACAGCATGCTTCCACACCCCCATAAGCAGACAGGCTAAAGCAGATAAAGGAAACTGACAGGCCTCAAACTTGTCAGTGAGTTAGGGGGATGTCTACCCCAAGCATGTGAAGACTTCCCCTGGCAGAATCAGCAGATGAAAACAATTTCTTCCAAATCTAGGCTACGTGGTTTAGGAAGAACATAAAAAGGTGATGAGTGTTCAGAGGAGGGCAATCAGAATGGTAAAGGGCCTTGAGTTCATTTCATAAATAATCAACAACAAGCATTTATTAAATAAATATTTTCTATGTGCCAGGCACCAACTAAACTCTGGGGTTAGAAGGATCAGTTGAAGAAACTAGAGATGATAAGAAGGGGGTAGGGTGGGATGGGGAAAAACATGATAATTGTCTTCAAGCATTTGAAAGATTGTCATTTAGATTGTAGAAGAAGAATTAGCCTTGTTTTATTTGCCAGAAGAGAAATGGGTAGAAGCTGAGAATAAATCAAATGTAGACTTAATGTTAGGAATTTATTCCAGAGTGGAATGGGCTGCCTCAGGATGTGGTGAATCCCCTTCCTGGAGGTCTTCAAGCAGTAACTGTATTACCAATGATCTGGTATGGTACAGTGAGGATTCCTGGTACTTGAACTTGAGCTTGGATATTTGGACTCTAAGCCCAGTCTTTTCACCTCAGCAGGAGAGAACAGGAAACCTGGTTTGGAATCCTGAGAAAAATGAACTTAAAAGAGTTATCTCTTTGGAGGCAATCAGGGTTAAGTGACTTGCCCAGGGTCACACAGTTAGTAAGTATCTGAGGCCACATTTGAACTCAGGTACTCCTGACTCTATATCCACTGTACCACCTACTTAGCCCAAGAAGTTATGTTTTGACCTAAGCTTTTAAATTTCAAGGTAACAGAACCATTGGCACTCAAAGCCAAGCATCTGTACTCTAAGTTCAATGTCTTTTTTTTGGAATAAAGGGAGGAATGAACCAGAACTTGGAGAGAAAGGAGTTCCAAAGTATCCTTGGAAGGGGGCAGGAACTGCCACAGTTTAAAGCCTCCAGGGGGCTCTGTCTGGAGCAATGAGTGCCATGGGATTCTCTGGGGCTCCCAGAAAAACTCTGAGCTGTCTCTACCCTCTCCTGTGAGGTTCTCTTCTGACTCTGGACCAGGAGCCAGTCCAGCTTCCTGCTGTTTGTTGGAGCAAGCATAGGAGTTAAGAGAGGAAGGCACCTTGGAGGTTATCTAATGCCGGGGTGGCAAACAACAGCTGCCTGTTGAACTAAGGATGGTTTTTAATGTTTCAAGATTTTTAAAACATTAAAAGCCATTCTTAGCTTGTTGCTGTTCAGTCATTTTTCAGTCGTGTCCAACTCTTCATGACCCCATCTGTGGTTTTCTTGGCAGAGATACTAAAGTGTTTTGCATTGCCTTCTTTGGCTTATTTTACAAATGAGGAAACTAAGGCCAACAGGGTTAAGTGACTTACCCAGGGTCGAACTGCTAGTAAGTGTCTGAGGCTGGATTTGAACTCAGGAAGATGAGTCTTCCTGATTCCTGGCCCAGAACTCTACTATTAGATAACAGATCTGGTTCAGGCCTATGGCCATAGTTTGCTGACCCTTATCTAGTCCAGTATTTTCCTTTCACAGCTGAGAAAGCTGAGGCACAGAAAGGTTGTAACTTGTTAAGTATCCCACAGGTAGAAGTATTCTGGGTCATCTCCAGTCATTCTGATCCATATTTGACCACTGGACCCAGATGGCTCTGGAGGTAAAAATGAGGCTGGTGACTTTGCACAGCCCTCCCTCACTTAAATCCAATTCTCTTGCATGTCATGGCATCACTTTCCTGATGTCATGGTCTTCGAGAATGAAGGACAAACAACAAACAGAAGTAATAGAAAAGAATTCAAACCCAAGTCCTCTGATCCACACCAAACTCTATCTGAAACCAGTGGTGATCACCCAGCCTGGCCCAAAGGTCTTCCCTGCCCCTTCCTCCCCGCCCCAGTCTCTTTGATCCCAGTCACCTCTCAGAACCTGGAGGCATTTGGTGGTGTGGGCGTCCCACAGCCGGACTGTGCAGTCACGAGAGGCACTTGCAAAGAATCTGCCATCAGGAGAGAATCTGCAGAATGATACTGGACCTGTAACAGAGAGAAAACAGAATTGGGAGCTCCCAATCTAATCAGGAAGAATAGCTCCCCTAGGGAATAACAAGGTGTGTGTAGGCTCCAGGAAAAAGTGCCCCCTCTGGCCTTTCCTGGAATGGGGCACAGGGGCCTGAGCCCTTGGGAATGAGGCCCAATGGTCTGCCTTCCTGCATGCAGCTAAGTGCTAGGCATCCTCTAAGACTGAAGAAAGTCTGCTTTCATGCTGCTTGGATCCTAGGACCCAGCCCTAGCCCTAGAGATTTCCCTGTAAAACCCTAGAAGTTAATGACCTGGACCCCATCCAATAGGGTCATAACAATGGACTTGGAAGAATAGGGTCATAGGAATTGAGATTTTTGAAGGGGCCCATTTAGGCCCCTTATTTAACAGATGAAGAAATTGAAGCCTGTAGAGGGAAAGAGGTTTGCCCAAGGTGACACTAGTAAAGTGATTCTAACAATGTATTAAGAGTATCCAAGACTAAGGAATCAGTAGTTCTCCTGTGCTCTCCCCTGGTAAACTACACCTGGAGTACTGTGCTTAGTTTTGTACGCCACATTTTTAAGAATGTTATTGACAAGGTGGAAGAGGTCCAGAGGAGGGTAACCAGAATGATGAGAGGATGATAGACCATGCCAGGTGAGGATGGTTAATTAGCCTGGTAAAAAGAAGGGACAGGCAGCTAGCTGGCAAAGGGATGGAGGGCTGGACCTGGACTAAGGAAGAAGAAAAGACCTGAGTTCAAATCCCACCTCAGATGTTCATTAGCTTTGTGCTCCATGGTAAGCTCTGCTTCAATTTCCTCATCTATAAAATGAGAATAACAGCAATTCTACTTCCCAGCATTACTTTGAGGTTCAAATGAGATAATATTTGTAAAGTACATTGCTAACCTTAGAGCACTATATAAATGCTAGTTATTATAACTATTATTATTGTCTTCAAGTATTTGAAGGCGCAAGTATGCTTGTTATACTTGCCTCAGCCAAGCAGAATTGGGAGTCATGGGGAGAAATTGATTGCAGAGATAGATAGATTTGGGTGCAACGTAAGTAAACATTGCTTAATAATTACCCATGTCCAAAAACAGAATGGACATTCTCATAAGGTGTTCAGTTCCCTGTCATGGGATATCTTCAAGTGAAGGCTGGATGATTAGTTATTGGGATTGCTGTAGAGGGAATTTCTGTTCAGAAACAAGTTGAATCAGACAGTCTTTTGAGATCCACTTCCGATCTGAGATTCTTTGATTCAGAAAACTTGCTCTTCACTTGGATCTGAAGCTTACTGACCAAGTAACATTAAGCACTTACTATGCACCAGGTATTGAGGGCACAAAGACAAAATTGACAAAAGTGATTCCCTGTCCTCAAGAAAGTTATATTCTGATAGCAATTATGAGATTCACAATCTCCTCATTCTTCAGCCTTCCTCTCCATCTTGCCCCTCAACCACTTCAACCTCTTTTTCTGTTTTGTCTTCACCCATTAGAAAAGTGAGCTCTTTGAGGGTAGGAACTATTATATTTGCTTGTATTTCTGTCCCCAGCACTTAGCAGGGTTCCCAGAATGTAGTATGCACTTAATAAGTGATCTATCTACCTGCTATCATTGATCTATTTTCTATCATTTACCTCTATCTCTATCATCTATTTTCTATCATCTTTCATCTATTACCTACCTATTATCTATCACCTATCAATTATCTATATATCTGCCTATCTATTATCTATCATTATCAGTCATTGATATACCTACCTATGTACCTATCTATCTATAATCTATTATCTATCATCCATCCATCCATGCATCCATTTATCTGTCTATCTTGTGTTTCTGATTCATTTAATCTCTCTCAGCCTTAGTTTCTCCATCTCTAAAACAGGGATAATAACACTTTTCCTAACACTCAACTTCAGAGTGCTGCACAGAGGTAATCAATTATTTGTTGTCCATGTTCCATACCAGGGTCAAAAGAGGTGAAGATTGCAGGCTTGAGCATCATTTTCCTCTTCTTTCCTCCCAGACTGGGGATAACCAATGGGTCTCTTATTTCTTAACTGTGCATTCAGTTGAAGATTCTCTCAGTGCATAAATTCAGAGTAATGGTAGCAGGAGGGGGTGGGTGGCTGGGGTGAAGGTAGCACCGGGAAATGTTCCCACTGTTGATTGGGAAGTTTATTGGATAGAAGTGGGTGAAGAAAAGGAGATATTTGGGGGAGTCTGGCTCTGGAGAGCTTGAATTGAGGGGTTTTGTCATGGTAAAAATGTGATGATTTCTTATCCTGGAAGAACAGAAGTTAATAAGCCAACTGACAGCCTGAGTTCCAAATGTGGCAGAGAGGTACGAGATTCAATATGTAATCAAAGAGCTATAAAGTGGCAAAAAGGCTTGACTAAAGGCAATGAAGGTGTTCAAGTGAAGGCTAGAAGACGTTATTGGAGAAGTCGTGGAGGGCATTTCTTTGTGGAGGTATGGCATTGGTCTAGATAGCTTTTGTGGTCCTTGTCATCTCTGAGATTCTGTGTTTCTGGAAAAAACACTTGACTGGCAGCTGAGTTCTAGACCTGGCTCTGCTAGACCAACTCTGTCTTTTTATCTATAAACTAAGGCTGGACTAGACTCAACCCCTAAATATAAGAATTTTTTCTGTGAAGGTTGGATTCAAAGGGCCACACTTAAGAACCTAGAGTGCTACATGTGGCTCCCACACTACAGGTTCCCCATCCCTGGACTAGAGGATCTCTACTGTACCTTCTAGCACTGACATGATTTGATTCTAGGAACTGACTAGATAGGTAGATAGATAGATAGATAGATAGATAGATAGATAGATAGATAGAGATAAATATGAGTTGCTATATAGCTACATAGAGAGGAGAAGGGGGAAGATGAAAGGAAGGAGGGAGGGAAAGAGAGAAGGAGAGAGACACATACACACACATATACACAGACAGAGACACAGAGAGTGATTCTTCAACACTGATGGTCTGTGGTTTGGTCAGCGTCACTGACCATTTGGTCACTCTATTCACTAACACAGCTCATGACCCCTTCCTGCCATAGGGCAGTTGGTATGGCTGAAAAAATTCATACCCTGATGTTCAAACCTTACTAAGCTAGTTTTCTGACAACAGACTCTTCATAGTGATGTTCTCATTGCTGGGTTTTTATTCCAACCTGTCAGGGCTTGTCCAAGTTTATGCTCTGCTGCCATAGTTTCCAAGAAACTAAGGCCACAGCTGTGAGACATCACAGGAAGATTTTAGCGGGCACCTACATTGCTATTGTGAAAAACGAGGGCAACTGAACTCTGGAATTATTTTTAATCAACAAAAAGAAGCTATAAAGAATTTTGGGAAGCCTCTTTGGGAAACACTGGGCATAACACAGTTCATTCCCTAGACTTTTTTAAATTAAATGTTTTGAATGTTTAAAAAATCAATTTTTTTTTCCTGCCTGTCAGCTCCTTTCCTCATTGAAAAACAAAACAAAACAAAACTCTTGTAAAAATATGCATCATCAAGGGAAAAGAATTTCTGCATTGCCCATGTCCAAAAAATATATTTCAAGTTGAGTCCATCACCTGCCTTGAAAGAGGTGGGTAGCATGCATGCTTCATTCCATTATGGGTCTCTCTGGAATTTTGGTTGGTCATTGCATTAATCAGAATTTTTAAAAATTATATTTTATTTTTCAAAATATATGTAAAACAATTTTAAACATTCATTTTTTTAAAAAATTGAGTTCCAAATTCTCTCCCTCCCTCTCTACTTCCCTCCTGGAGAAGGTAAGCAATTTGATATAGATTATACATGTGCAGTCATGCAAAACATATTTTCATATTAGCCATGATGTTACTAAGGAAAACACAGACCAAAAAAAAACCTAAAAAACAAAACACCAAGAAAAATAAAGTTTAAAAAAAAGTATGCTTCAACCTGCATTCAGATTCCATCAATTCCTTCTCTGGAAACAAATAGCATGAGTCCTTTGGAATTGTCTTGGGTCACTGTATTGCTCAGAACAGTTAAGTTATTCACAGTTGATCATCATACAATATTGCTGTTATCATGTATAATGTTCTCCTGGTTCTATTCCCTTTACTTTGCATCAATTCATATTCTTCCCAAGTTTTTCTGGAACCTCCCTATAATACAATAGTACTCTATCACAATCATATACCACAACTTGTTCAGCCTTTAGTTGGCATTCCCTCAATTTGTATTGGTTAGAATTCTGAAATCTTTTCAAAGCTGTCTTTACAATGTTACATTAATTGGTCTCCCAGGTCTGTTTACTTCACTGTGCATCTGCTCCTACAAGTCTTCCCTGGTTTCCCTGAAACTATCCCTTTCCTCATTTCTTACAGGATGATACTATTTCCTAATTTATGGGAACCTCTTTAAGTTCTATTTCTTTGTCACCACAAAAATAATTGCCATAAATATTTTATACATATTGGTCTTTTCTCTCTTTTTTGATCCCTTTGAAGTATAGGTCTACTATTAATGTAATATTCCTAGGGAAGAGTGTGTACCCAGTTGAGTGATTTTGGGGGCATAGATCCAAATCATTTTCCAGAATGGCTGGACCAGTTCATAACTCTACCAACATTGCATTAATGTGCCTGTTTTCTACAACCTCTCAAAAATTTTTCATTGTTCTTTTTTTGTTAACTTTACAATCAGATGGAAGTGAAATAGAACCTCTGAGTTGCTTTTATTTGCATTTCCCTAATTTTTAAATGATTTGAAAGATTTTTTCAAATGGTGGCTATATTGATAAGACAGCTTGAATTTTCTTCTCTTCAGAACTATTCAAACCTTTAACTATTTATCAATTGGGGAATGACTCTTATCTTATAAATCTGAACCAATGCATAATATCTTGGAAATAAGATCCTAGTCAGAGGAACCTGTTACACATTTTTCTTCTGAATTATCTGTTTCTCTTCTAGTTTTATCTGCTTTGGTTTTGTTTGTGCAAAAACTGTTTAATTTTACATAAATAAAATTATCCTTTTTATCTTTTGTGATCCTCACTATCCATAGATCAAAAAAAAGCAATTTCTGCTTTTCTCATTGATCATAAATCCAAAAGGGTGGCAAAAAAGTCTTGTAAGAAGAGTGTCATGAATGTCATACATTTACCCAGAGTAAATTAAAGTCTGTGGATTAAGCTTAAGGCAACAAAAGATGGGTTTAAAGTGGGGAAAATGCTACTTTGGGAGCAATAATAAAAGCTCACCCACAAAATGCTTTCCTCATGAGGACCCTGGGAAGGTTGGGGAGGGTGGGGGAGTGGGGTATGTGCAATATTATCTTTCTTTTACAGATGAAGCAGTTGAGGTTCAAAGTGCCTTGCCTGAAGAGGCAGTCACAAATGGCGAAGCCTGGATTTGAAGAGTCTTCTGACTATTCAACCAGGCCGTCTCCTTCTCCAGAACCATGTAAGCAAATAAGGGGGTGGGTTGGGGCTGCTGGGAATGGATGGTGTGATCGATGCTAATAAAAGGAAGCCAAGATCACTCCAAAACTGTTTTTTTTTTCCTTCTTTTCTGTCAAGGAGAGGCAGTGTGCCCATGGAAAGGTAGGTCCTAAGGAAGAGCACTTGGAACAGAATGTTAGATCTGGAAGGGATCTGAGATCTGACATCACTTGGCTTGTGAAGCCAAGGAAAGTTGAGAGGTGGGCTCCAAACGCTTCTATCTTACAACCCCAACAAAATTCAAACCCTCTGATATCTGGACAGGCAAGGACCAAAGACCTAAAGAGTCTCACTGCTGTGCATGGACCTGGAGTTTTTCTTACTGTCCAGTAGTACTCTCCTGAGGGCAGCCTGAGCCCCAAAGTGACTGGTCTGAGAGTGCTGGAAGAAGCTCACCTTCACTCCCCTGCCCACTCCCTCCTTCTTTCCCATGGAGCCCCCTGAATGCTGTTCCAACTCTGGCGCAGCAATGGGGGAAAAGGTTGGCAGAGAGAAGTGGGCACCCGTCCTTGACTGCCTGGGCCCGCTTGCAGTTAGTTATGCCACAGTGCACGGACCCCGGGGCGATATTAAGCGCTGATCTGCAAGCAAGCTAGAGGGCAGAGGCGGGGCGCTGGGGGATGAGAGAACTGTGGCGACGCCCGCACTGCCCACCTTTGTGGCCCTGCAGCTTCCGCAGCAAATTCCCAGTCCGAGCTTCCCACATGTACACCTTGTTGTCATCGCAGCACGTGAGGAGGATCCGGGTGTCGGGGGAGAAGGCGCACGAATTGACCTGGAAGGGGAGAATTCTATTGGATTCCGTTCCAAAAGGAAGTAGCCAGATAGCCTGGAAAGAATGCCTGGCTCAGAGGCGACTCTCTGAGTGTGCGGTGTTTCGTCTTTTTAGGGTCTCAGCTCCTCATCTGCAAAGCGAGGCGGTTGGATAATGGTCAGGAAAGGCTCTAGATTCGAGATAAAGTTTGCATTTACTTATAACCTCCATCATCAATAACAGTATTGTGTCCATGTGTGTCCACGCTGACACACTTCATTCCACAATTTAATTCAGTTTCAAAATTCCCATTAAATTTGATGGTTCAATAATTTAATTCAATAATTTCACTTACCAAATTCCATGAAAACAGTGCCTTTATGTGGGTCCCTCCGCGGTGCAGAGAGTAGGTGCTAAATAAATGTTTATAAAATTTAGTTTAACTACTGGGTACTGGAGAATTACACTTCTGCCTTGGCCCTTTTCTCGTCTATCTCTGTCTCTGTCTCTCTCTGTGTTTGTCTCACTGTCTCTGTCTTTCTGTCTCTGTCTCTGTGTCTGTCTATCTCTTTCTCTCTCTGACTTTATGATTTTATCAGCTCCTCATGAGTTCAATCAACTCTATGCTTAGGATTCCCAAATTTTTATACCCAGTCCTTCTGTTTTTAGAGTGCCAGTCCCCATCATCAGCCATCTCCAGGACATCTCTAACTGGATTCTCATATTCTGGGCTCTTCAATCCATAGTCTCCCTTAAAGCAGGGATCTGACCATATTATTCTCTTGGTAGTTCCTTATTATCTCTAAGCTAAAATTAAAACTCCTCCATTTAGCATTTTTAAAGCCCTAATTTACAATCTGTCTTAAGTCTACCTTCTTCCCCAATTATTTCCCATGGTTCTACTTTTTATTACTCCCCAATATGTTCCATCCATTTGCCCTCCTTACTCTCCCCACACTTAGAGGTCCATCTTCTCACCTCACTCTCTCCTTACCTATACTTCCTAGAATCTTCCTTCCAGGTCCAGTTTCCCAACCACCTCCTACAGAAAACCATTCCTGATCTTCCTTGTTACTGACCTCTCCAGTCTCAAATTATAAGGGACTTGTTTATTATCTGTTTACATGTTGCATTTTCCTAGTAAAATTTAAGCACCTCGAGGGCAGGAATTCCTTTTGCTTTGTCTTTTTGTCTCTAGCAAAAGGGCCATATACATAGTGCTTGGTGTTTTGGATGGTTGGAAGGTTAAAAAAAATCTAGTTAAAACAGTTCCAGCTTTCATGGAACTCACATGGGGAATGATGGCCGGAGGAAAAGGGGTATGGTGCTGTCCCCGGGGCCCAGGTAGCCCCCTCCGGCTCACCGCAGCTTTGGCCTCCATCCACATGCCCCGCTTACCTCCCCCTTGTGACGACTGAAGTATTTTATACTGCCCACGGTCAGAGGCGCCCAGGCCCTTCCGGCTGGTGAGGGAGGGTTCTGGGTGGAGGACGCTGATGTGGTTTCAGATCTAGCTTTATGGGGGCTTCGATCGCGGGGGCTTCGATCTCCGGCCTTGCCCCGCACCGCAGCTATCTCTCTTTGGGTGACTGTGGACCTGGGCATGCTAGGGCTGTTCTAGGAGAGCAAGGGGTGGGGAGGGAGATGTGTATGCTGGGGTCTCCATGGTGACCGCCCCGCCCGGTTTCCTCCCCTTCCCTTCCCTCCCCTCCTCTCCTCCAAAGCCCCACTTAACCCACTAGGGGGCGCCGTCGGCATTCCCAAACAGCAGCTATTAAACGCTTAGTGTGTACTGAGAATCCCTGCCCAGCCTTGGTGAATTTATCTAGGCAATATGGCAGCATGGAGAAAATACCACTGGGTTTGGTATCAAGTCCTGCCTCTGACACTATGTAACTCAGAGCTAGAGCCGGTCTCCCAAGGTTCTCCCTCTGAGTATCTCAGTTTACTTATCTGTACAAATGAGGATAACTTTGTAATCCCAGCCTCACAGGACTTCATAAACCTTAAAGAGCTTGTATAAATATGAATGGGTTTTTAAAAATACCTGTAGGTCATGACTGGAAGAGAGCCCAGAGGCCATTCAGACCAGAGAGGGTCCAGAGGCTTAGTGCAGCCTGCAACACTGATTGGACCAGATAAAAATGTAATTGGGAAATATTTAAGGAAAGAAATAAAAATCAAACAGAAACATACTATTACATAGAACATAGATAATGTTAATATAAGGCAGCTAGGTGGCACAATGGAGTGCCTGACCTGGAGTCAGGAAGACCCATCTTCCTGAGTTCAAATCTGGTCTCAGACACTTATTAACTGTGTGACCCTGGGCAAGTCACTTAACCCTGTTTGTCTCAGTTTCCTCATCTATAAAATGAGCTGTAGAAGGAAATGGCAAACCAATCCAGAATCAAACCAATCCAGGAAAACCCTAAATGGGGTCACAAAGACTCAGACATGACTGAACAACAAAATGTTAATGTGTGGCTTTCTAAGTCAATATGCAGCCCTTATGTATAGTTTAGTGGCCATCGTTTATATTTGAGTTTGACACCACTGATCTAAACTAACCCCTTCATTTTCTTTTGAGGGGGGAAGGCAAGGCAACTGGAGCCAAGTGACTTGCTCAAGGTCACGCAGGTAGTAAATGTCAAGTGTCTGAGGCTTGATTTGAATTCAGGTCCTCCTGACTCCAGGGCTGGTGCTCTATTCACTGAGCCACTTAGCTGCCCACCAACCCCTTCATTTTATAGATGAGGAAACTGATGCCCAGGAGGATTTATGTGACTTGCCCAAGGCCATGAAGGTAGTTAAGTTGTCAGAGGCAAGATTTGACCTCTAGGTCCTCTGACTCCAAAGTTAGTGATTGCTCTGAAAGATTTGGCATCTTATCACACTGGGTATCTTATGACATGCACCATGCTTCCTGAGTTGCCAGTTTTCTGGTGGCAAACCAGTACATGCTTTACCTATCTGAATTTAATAGCCTGGTCCTGGGACAACATGCTTGTATAGATTGCCACCAGACCCACAGCTGAGAACTAACTTAGAGAAACCAAGGCATGTGATATATGAGAAAAGACTTCTGTTGGGGTCAGAAGATGATAAATGCTATCCGGCCATCAAAACAAAGTGCTCCAAGAGATCAGAGGAGGTGAAGGGATTGCTTCTAGATGGGGCAGGCAGGGGAGGCTGTTGGGAAGTGGCAGGTACACCTAGAAAGAAGGCAAGAGATGGAGAAGGTGAGTCACTTGAGGCCTTGGCCTCAAGAGATGGGAGTAGGTGTGACAGTCTTTCCACTACACTTAGCTACCTTAAGGCTATTGGTGTTCAATTGTTTCACTCCTGTTTCACTCTTTGTGGCCCCACCTGGGGTATAGATACTGGTGGTTTGCTATTTCCTTCTCCAGCTCATTTTACAGATGAGGAAACTGAGGCAGACAGGGTTAAATGACTTACTCAGGGTCCCACAGTGTTTGAGGGCCAGATCTGAACTCAGGAAGATGAATCTGCCTCCAGACCTTGAATATGGCATCACATAGCAGCTTACCTTAGGCTTGCTCTTGGCAAATCTGGATGGTTACTAGTAATGCTAACAGGATAAGGCAGTGCATGGGGCCAGGCACCTTGTAGCTCATAATGTAATTCAATTCAATTCAACAATCTTGGACATCTCATAATTGCTGTCAGACTGTTAAGTTCCTTGAGGGCAGGGACCATATATCTGAGTTAGAAGAAGGCTTCAAAGAACATCCAGTCCAACCCACACTTCAACAGAAATTCCCTCTACAACAGCCTCAGCAACAGCTCAGTTAGCCTTTGCTTTAATGCCGCCCATGATGGGGAACACACTTATAAGAAAACCCATTTAATTTTTAGATATGGTTGATTATTTGGATGTTTTTCTCCCATTAAGCCCAAGTCTGTCTGATGAGATCAGTCCTCTCTCCCTTCCTGCCCATTACTGCTAGGGCTTCCTTGCTGAGCCAAGCATAATAAGAGTTAGTACTCTTCCATGTCAGAGCCCTTCAAATCCTAGAAACAACAATACTGTCCCTATTAATTCTTCCTCATTTGGTATAGTCTACAGTCCTCTCACCATTCTGGTTACCCTCTTCTAGACACATTCTATTTCATTAATGGCCTTCCTAAATATATGCAGTCTAGGAAGTACTTCAGATATGGTCTGACTAGGAAATGAGCACAGTAGACTACCGTTTCCCTAGATCCTACTGACACATCCTTTGGACACTAGATGTGTGACCTTGGGTACAGCCCTTCTCTGGGCCTCTCAGTTTCTTCATTTACAAAATAACAGACCTAGGCAGGCCCCTTCCAAAATCTGTAATCCTAATGGCCTTCTAAGTTTCACTAAAGCCCATGACCATATGGATGGCCATCTCCATGCATTTGTGCAGTCTGGCCTCCATGCTTGAAATCCAATCCTCCTTCATCTCCATCTCCCAGAATTCCAAGTTTCCTCTATGGCTTAGCACAGGTGCTGCCTCCTCCATGAAGCCTGCACTGATCCCTCTCCATCCTCACCTCCTCCTCCCACTAGTGCTATAGAGCTTCCTCCTCAAATCACCTTGTACCTTATCTGTATATATGTTGTATTCACCCAGAAGAATACAAGCTCCTTGAGGTCAGGGAGCCCCTGTGTCTTTTTATCATTAGTGTCCTTAATGGTACTGCATACATAGTAGATGCTTAATACATATTTGTTGAATTGAATTACAATATCTCATCCCTTCCTCTCTCCCAACCCTCTCTCTCTCTTCCCTTCCTTCCTTCCCTCCTTCTTTCCCTGTTTCTTTCCTTCCTTCCTTCCTTCCTTCCTGCCTGCCTTCTCTCCCTCTATCCCTCCCTGCCTTCCTCCCTCCTTGACTGTTTTCAGAACCTCTGCTAGAGGGGTGCCTTGGTCCCATGCACTGCTTACCCCTAGAAAGATTGAGGGATCTCACTAATGTTGAGAAGTTGGGGTAGTGCTGAATGGACCTGTGTGACTGAAAGACATACCAACTCCCCCTGAGTCTGGTTCAACTACAACCTGGTCCCTACCCCCATGTCATTGTCACATTCATTTCTAAAACTTTGGGCTGAAAAATGTTCCCAATAGGGGGGTTAACTCTCCCAAAGGATCCTTTGAAAAGGAGTGAGAATTATTAATAATACGATTATTATTATTATTATTATTATTATTATTATTATAGCAATTGGGGTTAAGTAACATGCTCAAGGTTACACAGCTAGTCATTATTTATGTGTGGGTGCTCATTTTCTGAGGCCGGTTTCGATCTCAGGTCATCCCAACTCCCAGGCCGGTGCTCTTACTCACTGCGCCACCTAGCCTCCCCTTAATACGATTATTATTAATGTTTAAGATGTTTTAAAATGTTATTCATAATTGTAATAGTATGTATATAATGCTTTAAGGTTTATGAAAACACTTTAATTATATTATCTCATTTGATTTTCATACAACTCTGAGAGATGGGTGCTGTTATCCCCATTTTACAGATGAGGAAGCTGAGGCAAACACAGCTGATATGTGGCAGGATTATGAACTCAGGTCTTCCTGATTTCAGGCTGAGGGTGATCCACTGAGCTGCCAACATTCAATCTCCCCATTTATTTCAAATATCTCAATGTCACTAACTAGCAGTGTGACCTCAGCCAAGTTATTTCCAATCTTTGAATCTTAGTTTCTTCCTCTCTAAAATGAAGGGTTTAAACTGGAAATTAAAACTACAAAAAATAAACTGGCTCCCAAAGAGATATATGAGAAATCAGCTCCCCCCAACTCTCCTTGGGAGGGGGGAGTCCATAGGTGTGGACAGATGAATAAATTAGTAAATTTTTTCTGGTGTATTAATTGGTTTTACTGTTTTTTCCCCCTTTTTCCTCTTCTTCTTAATATATATATTTTTAAAGCAATTGGGGTTAAGTAACTTGCTCAAGGTTACCCGGCTAGTCATTATTTATGCGTGGGTGCTCATTTTTCTGAGGCCGGATCTGATCTTGGGTCATCCCAACTCCAAGGCCGGCACTCTTACTCACTGCGCCACCTAGCCACCCCTTTAGGGCAATTGGGGTTAAGTAACTTGCCCAAGGTTACACGGCTAGGTTTTTGTTTGTATGGATGAAGTGTCGGAGGCCGGCTCCGAACTCAGGTGCTTCTGACTCCAGGGCCGGCGCTCTATTCACTGCGCCACCTAACCACCCCTTCTTCTTAATATTTAAAAAAACATTCTTTGTTATAAGGAATTACCCCCTTCCAAGAGAGAGGGAAAAGGGAGAACTTTAGCTTATGTAAAAACAAGACATCAAATTTTTTAAAAAATAAATTGAACTCGATAATTTCTAAAGTGCCTTCCATCTCTGATGTGGTATAATTATCTTCCTAGAGCTCTTTCTAGCTCTAACATTCTTTATTTTAAGATGTCTTCCAGCTATAAGTTTTCTGATACTAGATACGGTTCACTTCCAGTCTTAACATTTTAAATAGCAATTTTCCATTTACAAAGTGCTTTCTGCCTCGTAGGTGCTGATAGGAACACCAGGCCTGCACTCTGGAAGACTCATCTTCCTGAGTTCACTTACTAGCTGTGTGACTTTGGGCAAGTCACTCAGCTCTGTTTGCCTCAATTTCTTTACCTGTAAAATGAGCTGAAGAAGGTAATGGCAAATTGTTCCAGTATCTTTGCCAAGAAAACTCCAAATGGGACCATAGAAAGTCAGACTGTGCAGAAAAACGATTGAACAACAATAAACTTGTACCTCACAATAACCCTGTGAGATATGCAGTGTGAAGATTATTTCCCCCATATTAGGAAGCAGACCCAAAGAGGAAAAAATGATTAATATCATACAGCTAGCAAAGAGTTATTAAAACAACAACCCCATCAAATGTTCCCTTATTATCTTCTTTTTTTTGTCATTTAAAATTTTTTAGTTGTTTTTTTTTTTTAACAAATGCTTTATTAACTTCTGGTTTACATCATTCATTTCCACCAGATTTTGTTACAATTTTTCCCCATTTTCCCCCTACCCATCACCCCAGAATAGCAGTCCCACAAGATATCCCCTCATCCAATCTGCTCTCTCCCATATCTTCTCCCTTACCCCCTTCGACTTTACCATTAGGGCAAGGTGAATCTCTGCTCACCAATACCTGAACATCTTATCACCCAATTACATGCAAAATAGTATTAATAATAATATTTATATATATTTGAAACATTTAATTTTAAAACTTCAAAATTCAGATCCATTCCCTTCCTCCCTTGTCACCCATTCCCTCTGGGAAGAAAAGTAATTCAGTATGTGTTATACATGAATAGCTATGCAGAACATTATCATAGTAGATATATTGTAAAAAGCTGCTTATAATTCCCTCCCACCCATACCACCCCCCACCTGGTCCATTCCCTACTTTGATCCTGTCCCTCTTTGAAAGTGGATACCTCCAGCCTCCCATCCCCCCAGAATGCCCTCCCCTCCATCATCCCCCTTCCCCCTACTCTCCTGCAGGGTGAGATATCCCATTTAGTATATATGTCATTCTCTCCCTGATCCAAATTCAATGAGAATGTGGTTTTGCCTTTTTGCCTTCCTGTTCTTCCCCTCCCCTGCAACCACTATCCCTTGCCTCTTCTACATGAGATAGTTTACCCTACCCTGTCTCTCCCCATCTCCTCTTGCCACTTTCCTCTCACCTCTTAACTTCACCCCTTAAGTATCATCCCTTCCCACCAAATTCAACCTGTGCCCTCTATCCATGTATACCTGAAAACATATATACACACATTCACATATGTATTCATATGCCCATATACCCTTCTTCAATTATTTTCATAATAAGAAAGGTTTCATCAGTCACAGTTATTGTTTTTCCATGTAGGAATGTAAATAGTTCAACTTTGATAAGTTCCTTTTGATTTCTTTTCCATGATTACCTACTCAAGCATCTCTTGCTTCTTGTGTCTGAATGTCAAATTTTCTATTCAACTCTGGTTTTTTCCTCAAAATGCTTGAAAGTCCTCTATTCCACTGAATGACCATATTTCCCCCTGAAACAAGATACTCAGTTTTGCTGGGTATGTAATTCTTGGCTTTAATCCCAGATCCATTGCCCTGCGGAATATCATATTCCATGCCCTTCAATCCCTCAGTGTAGAAGCTGCCAGGTCCTGGGCTATTCTGATTGTGTTTCCACAATATTGAAATTGTTTCTTCCTGGCTGCTTGTAGTATTTTCTCCTTGATCTGGGGATTCTGGAACCTGGCTATAATATTCCTGGGAGTTTTCTTTTTGGGATCTTTTTCAGGAGGTGATCGGTGGATTCTTTCAACCTCTATTTTGCCCTCTGGATCTAAAACATCAGGGCAATTTTCCTTGAGAATTTCTTGAAGGGTGATTTCTAGGTTCTTTCTTTGATCATGGCTTTCAGGTAGTCCAATAATTTTTAAATTGTCTCTCCTGGATCTATTTTCCAGGTCAGTGGTTTTTCCCATGAGATATTTCACATTGCCTTCTATTCTTTCATTTATTTGGATCTGCTTAACAGCATCTTGATTTCTCATAAAGTCATTAGCTTCCATTTGCTCCAGTCTAATTCTGAAAGAATGAATCTCCTCAGTGAGCTTTTGAGGTTCTTTTTCCATCTGGCAAAGTTGGCTTTTTAAGGCATTCTTCTCCTCATTGCCCTTTTGAGCCTCCTTTGGCATTTGAGTTAGTCTATTTTTTAAGGTGTTATTTTCCTCAGTCAGGCTGTTGACACTCATTTCATACTTTTCCTGCATCCTTCTCATTTCTTTTCCCAATTTTTCCTCCACTTCTCTTATTTGGTCTTTAAAATCCTTCTTAAGGTCCTCTATGGCCTGTAGCTAGCTTGTATTTTCATTTGGGGCTTTTGGTGCAGGAGTTCTTACCTCACAGTCCTCCTGTTCCATGCTTCGATCCTCTTTGCCCCCCAAATAGGAGTCTAATGTTGAATTTTTCTGTTTATTTTGTTTCCTTTGCCTAGGCATGTTGCCACTCAATTACTTGACTTTTGGGCTTGTTGCCACTGTAGGACTCTGCCACCAGATAGGGGAGCTTCCGTCCCAAATGGGTCTTCACAACTGCCAGAGGTATTAGTTGGGTAACCTCTGTGAAGCCTCCACATGCTCTGGCAAGCTGGATACCCACCCCACGACCTCCACCCCAGAATGCAATCCAGATCCAGGGAGGTTAAAGCAAGAGTGCTTACCCCCCCAGACTGATTGCTGGATCTCCCTACAGTTCGCAGGCCAGGAGCTGAAGCTGCACCTGAAGCTGCAAAATGGTGGCTGTGCCGAATCTCCTCAGCAACTTCTCACCCCCAGGGGAAGAAGCCGACGTGTTCCCCAAATACTGGTCCCAAAGTCCAAAGGGCACTAACCTCTCACTTTGTTCTAGGCATGTCTATGTTGATAATTCTGGAATCACCACAGTTGCTGGTGTTCTGGGGTCCCTCCAGCCGGCTGCTGGCCCAGCCGCCCTGGGGCTAAAACCGAGACTTAGGGGGGCCTGGGGGCCTGGGCTCAGCTCCCAGAACGCTGTGCTGTTGGCTCCCAGAGCGCTGCGCTGGCCGTTCCCTGCAGGGCTGTCGGGCTGTCCTCAGTGGGAGGTTAGCTTCTCTGTGTCTTTCTGTGGGTGCTGGAGCTCCAGAAATTGTTCAGTGTCCCCTTTTACATGATTTTGAAGTGGTGTGGGGGAGAACATCTTGGAAGTGCTGTTTCTACTCTGCCATCTTGGCTCCACCCCCCCTTATTATCTTCTTTGTCAAAGAATCCCTGGCAAAGTTAAGCCCAGGGCTCCTAATGTGCAAGCCTTGACTGCATTGGTGAGACCCTAGGACCTCTCTCTGAAACTGGAAATAGGCAAGCTCACTATAATTCCCTCCCCCCTCCCCCAGCCTGGGTATCTTGCCCCTTGTGGAATAGACCACAGGAGCCTGTGGGACAGGAATACAAGTTTGGTGTGGTTTTCCAGCCAATGCCTCAGCCAAGAGGGCCATCCGGGCCCTCCCCAGCCTGTGTGGGAGTCTTTCCCCACTTCCAGGGAGCAGAGATCCAAACAGTGGTGTGGTTTCCAAGTTGAACAGTTTCCCCAAGCTGTGGCTGTTTATTTTTGTTTCTTTTTTTTTCCCAAAAGACAATCTGTTGCCCAACTCCAGCCCACTCCCACCCCCCTCGGCATCCCATCCCGAGGGAAAATATTATTTCACTAAATAAATGATTTCCAGCCGAAAATTATTACAAACCAGAAACAGATGCTGAGTCTGGGTGAGGATGAGCACAGCTCTCCATGGTACCCAGCCCAGGCTCAAGGCCTACATGGCCCTTAGACTTCTGGGTTACTCTGGTCACTGGAGCTGGGGTAGTAGGGGACAAGCTATCTCTAGCCCTATGGCTGCCAATCCTGGAAATCCAAATTCTATCCCTTCCCCTTTCCTCTCTATTCCTGTCCATCCCATACAACCTGGCACCTTCCTCACTGGGCCTCCAGAAGACTACCAGGAAGTAGGAGGGGGAAGGGTGGCTGACAGGAAAACAGTCATTCCATCTTTTATGTATACTGAGTCCTACCTTATCCACATGCTCCTTCAGGGCCTCACTTTCCTCATCCATTAAATGGGAGCATAAATAATGGGCTGGATGGTTTTCTAGTCACTACACTGAGCTTCCTCTCAGAGAAGCTGGCAGGTCAAGGATTCTCATCCCCATTTTATAGGTGAGGGAACTGAAGTCAGAGAGAGACTTGTCCCAAGTCACACAGCTATTGTGTCATAATTAACTGGCAGAGTCAGATTTTAGACCAAGGTCTTCTGATTTCATTGAACATGTTTTCTCATTATTCCAGCCTGTTGTTGTTAGTTTTTTTTTTGTCTTTTTTTTTGGCGGGGGGAAGGCAGGGCAATTGGGGTTAAGTGACTTTCCCAAGGTCACATGGCTAGTAAGTGTTAAACATCTGAGACCAGATTTGAACTCAGTTCCTTCTGACTCCAGGGCCAGTGCTTTATTCACTGCACCACCTAGCTGCCCCTAAGCCTGTTCTTAAAAAAAATTTAAAAATAAAATGCTTCCATAAGGTCAAAATCTTCTTGCTCTCAGCCAAGGTGACCTCTACCCTTTCCTTCCCTCCCAGTTGGATGGGAAAGTGAAGCTTTTGCTACAAAGATCTGTGTAGAGATTGAGGTCATGGTCATGAGCAGGGCTATTCAGGAGTCAGCTCTTACGTGCTTTGAGAACCCAGTTATTAAAATTTTTAAAAAGTAGTATTTTATTTTTTTCCAATTATATGTAAAGACAATTTTTAGCTTTCATTTTTACAAGAATTTTGAGTGCCAAAATTTTCTCCCTCCTTTTCTTCCTTCCTCTCTTCTTAAAATGGTAAGTAATTTGATATAGGTTATATATGTTCTATTGTTAAAATTTCTTTTTTTTGTTTTTTGTTTTTTTGGAGGGGGGAAAGACTGACTTGCCTAAGGTCACACAGCTAGTGAGAGTTAAGTATCTGAGGCCAGATTTGAACTCAGGTCCTCCTGACTCCAGGACTGGTGCTCTATTCACTACACCACCTAGCTGCCCCTTAAAAAATTTATAAGAGAGTATTTACACTGCAAAAATTGTCAAACACTATAAATCAGGGCTTGCCTTATTGTTTTGCTAATTATCTAGACTTAAGACAGTGATGGAGAAAATGTTAACAATGCAAATTAAATAAATTTTTCAAGGAGCTTGTTGTTAAGCATTTACTAGTATACTTTTGGAAGGTCCCTGTCCCTCAGCCCCCTTCTGCTTCAGGTATGAGAGGCATACCTATTGTTCTATAGGGGTGAGTGAGAGAGCCTCTTCCACTATACTGGCAAAATTACTGGACCTGGGAGGCATACAGCTAAGTGGTGGGAGAAAGAGACTACAACCCTGGTCTTCTAATACCGATCTAGTTCATTTTCCACTAAAACTGGCCCAGTCTCTTTCAGTCCTGACCACTGCTAGCCTTTTTGTTGCCTTGCATTAGGAGCAGGAGCTTTAGAAGAAAACAGGGGCATAGAAACCATCTAGTTTAACCTCTTCATTAAACAGAGGAGGAAACTTCGGCTCAGAAAGGACAAGCAGCTTTTCCAAGATCACGTGGATAGGCAGTAGCAGCCAGAATTTGAACTCAGATCCCCTACTCCAGATTAAGTGCTTTTCCCAGGACACCACTAACTTGATTCCATTAAGTAAGAGATAAAATGTGCAAACCAGTATTGATGAAGTTGCTATTCAATATCTCTGGGAACAATGGAACGGGCTTTTAAAAAAAATCTTGACAGGACCTATAACTTGAGTGACATTGGGAAGTTCTGATGAGGAAACTCATCAGATGGGATGCAGAACTCAATCAATGAAGTTCTCTACCTGCTGTAACCTATATTGTTCAGTAGTTTTCAGTCACATCTGACTCTGTGACCCCATTTGGGGTTTTCTTGGCAAAGATATTGGGCTGATTTGCCATTTCCTTCTCCAGCTCATTTTTACAGTTGAGGAAACTGAGGCAAACAGGGTTAAGTTTGGTCCCATAGCTAGTAATTGTCTGAGGTCAGATTTGATCTCAGGAAGATTAATCTTCCTTACTCCCAGACCCCAAATTTTTATCCATTGTGCCACCTACTTGCCCTTAGGGACTTAACTGAAATCAAGGGTGTGTTGGTAAATGTTTAACAGCCAGCTCCCTGGGGGGAAATCTACTTACTTTGTCTGGATACATTTTAAAGTTTAATTGGCATGAACACTTTCTCCATTACTTTCTTAAGTCTAGACAATCAACAAACCAATAAACCAATCCCTGAGTTTTAGGATTTGCTGATTTCTGAGGTATAAATGCTCATACTGAAAATTTTACAATCTGCTCTCCATATTAGGAATTGACTCCAGCACACCTCTGCCTGAAACTGATTGATAAATTGATAGTTAGACATACTGCCGAAAAAAGAAACGGATAACAGAAAGAGGAAGCTACATACATAGGCAGTTAGAAATGGAGAGATAGATATATATGTATAAGGAAAAGAAAGATAAATGGTTAGATAATGCAAACTTTTTCAATGTTATAGTCTAAGAACTTTATCAAAAGTGACTCTTTTCCCTTAGATTGTTGCCCACTGCTAGGGAACGGGGATTCTCCAAGGTGAGCCCTAGAGAGGGGTCATTACAAGAAAGACTCTAGATTGACAGCCCTGCCTCTTAGTGCCACTCTGTTCCCCAACTCCTCTTCTCCCCTTACACTTAGCGTGCAGACAGACATCCTCCCCCCAGGAAATCATCTTGACAGAGAAGGGTGGATTCACTCCTTACCCCAGGGCCCAAATAGAGGGGGGGGCAATGGCTTGAGCCAAACACTGATTACATTCATGGCCCTGGCATGATTCAGGCTACCAGGGTGGTTAATTGCACCATCCCCCAATCTCCTAAATCCTTCCTCCATTTGCTTCTGCCATCTCCTAACAGAGTGGGCTATTCAGGCTGCTGTCCTAAGCAGTGCCTACCCTGTCCCCCCTACCCCCAACACCAATGGTTACGTTATAGCCTGCCTTGACATTTTATCTTCATGGGGCCCTAGATATTAACCACTGACTGATGGGCCCTGAGCCAGACCCATCTGGCATCCCCTTTATGAGACCAGGATGGGGCTACTCTTCCTAATAAATAGGGATAGGAGTTATTTGGTATTCTTGGTGGGGAATGGGAGGTTGTTGCCAGCGTGAGGGAAGAAAACCTGGCCATGTGGATGCTTTCCCAAGAGGAAAGGCATTTTAATTCATGATCTGTGGCTCCAAAGGGTATCCAAGGGGTTTTTTGTGCTCTTTTCAGAGTTGGAAGGGACCTTAGATAGAAACTAAACCCTTAATCTTACAAATGAAGAAACTGACCCTCAGAAAAGTTAAGGAACCTGCCCAAGATATGCAGCTCAGCAAGTGTCAAGGGCAGGACTCAGGCCAGTCTTCTGATTTCTCTTTTAGTCGCTTAGTTTTCTCATCTTCTTCTAGGAAGAATCATTCTTACAAAACCTAACTCCTAATGTGACTGTGCAGAAAGTACTTTAAAAAAATACATTTTATTGCTATCTTTTTTGTTTGTTTTCACACATCTACATCTGTCAAAGTATCCCTCTCCATTTCCCTCCCAGAGAGTCATTCCCTATAACAAAGAATAAAAAAGGAGGAAAAAAAATCCACTAAAACTAACCAACATATTGAAGAAATCTAACATAATACAGTGTTCCATGCCCATAGTTATACATTTCTGCAAACAAGGAGGGGAAATGCCTTCTCATATCTCCCCTCCAGGACAAAACCTGGTCATTATAGCTTCACAGCATTCAGTTTCAAATGTAATGGTGGTGTTCTTTACATTTACATTGTTGTAGTGCTTCCCAATTCTGATTACTTCCTTTGCATCAATTCATTTAAGTCTTTCCATACTTCTTTGCATGATAGTCATGGTTTGTAATATTACGTTATATTTAAGTACTATAGTTTGTGTTGCCATTAGCCTAATTGATCGTCATCTACTTTTCTTCCAATTCTTTGTGACCACAAAAAGAGTTGCTATAAATATTTTGTTTTAAATGGAGCTTTTCCTTTTGTCAATGGCCTCCTTGGGGTATATATCTAGAAGTGGAATTGCTGGTCAAAGAGCAAACATTTTAGTAATTTCCTTAGCAAAATTCCACACTGCTTCCCAGAAAGCTTGGACCAATCTGCAACTCCACCAACAAGGTATTAGTGTAATTGTTATCCAACTTTTTCTGATCATTCACCCTTATCAGTAAAATAATACTCTAGACAGTGATTCCAAGACAATCATGGTGACATGTAAGACAATCACCTTCGAGAAACTGGAAAAAGAAAGGAAAAGAAGCAAGCATTTATTAAGCATCTTCCACCTAGGTACTAAGCACTTTATAAGTATTAGCTCATTTAATCCTTACAACAACCTTGGGAGGTAGGTACTATTATTATTTACATTTAATAATTGAGGAGATCGAGGCCGTGAAAGGCTATATACCTTGTCCAGAGTTACACAATTATTAACAAGTGTCTGAAACTAGATTTGAGCACAGGTCTCCTTGAGAACAGTTAGAGATTGTGCAATACATAGAGGACCGAGATGGGTCTTCCTGAATGCAAATCTGGTCTCAGACACTTACTAGCTGTGAGACCCTGGGCAAGTCACTTCACCCTGTTTGCCCCAATTTCCTTATCTATAAATGAACTGAAGAAGGAAATGGCAAATCACTTCAGTATCTTTGCCAAGAAACCCCCAAATGGGATCCCAAAGAATCAATCTCAACTGAACAGCAACCCATATGGAAAATCACTTTGTAAGAACCAGAGGAGAAATTGGAGTGGGGTGAGAATTGAGACAAAATAGGAAGTCATTGAAATAGTCTAGATGAGAAATGATAAGGGCCTTAATTCGGGAGAGAAGGGTACATAGACGGGAGCTATCATGGGGTTAGAAATGATGATGTTTAGCAATTACTTGGACAGGTGGGCTGAGAGTGCAGAGTTGAGGATGACAGGAAGGTATGATTCTAGGTAACTAGAAGATGGTGGTACTCTCAGAAGAGAGGCACGCTTTGGGCTGTGGGGGAATAAAATGCAACAGAATCTGTGCTTCATTTCCTAGCCCATCTGTAGCTGCTCACACATCCTACATGTTCTATCCCACCCATAATGCAAAGAGCTTCTTTACTAGTTAATGCTCTGTAGTGTAGAACTGTGGGACACCTACTCTAACCATGAGGTGATTGGTAGGGGTAGGTCCAAGTCTTGTCCTCTCTGAGGGAATGATGAATATTGACATGGATAGACTGAGAAGTAGAATTGTTCTAGAATTCTAGTAAATTCCCAATGGGGATGGAATCCTTAACACAGCCTTGCACCATATCACATATCATGAAAAGCTAAAAAGAGAGGCCACTAGCAAAAAAAAAAAATGGGGCTATCTAGGTGGTACAATGGATAGAGCACTGGCCCTGGAGTCAAATCAGGCCTCAGACACTTAACACAAAAACTAGCCGTGTGACCTTGGGCAAGTCATTTAACCCCAATTGCCCTCCAAAAAAATGAGAGAGCGAGAGAGAGAGAGAGAGAGAAAGAGAGAGAGAGAGAGAGAGAAAGAGAGAGAGAGAGAGACTCCACTAAATATATTTCAATATTCTGGGAACTTGCCTAATTTAACTCTCATTGAGAACCTATGGGTTAGACTTTGAAAAATGAACTGTTGGTCAAAGGTGTGCTTAATATTTCATGTGTGGTTTCATGATGAATTAAAGAATATGTGTCAAGATCTTTTTAACTCAGTGTCAGTTTGTGTATTATAAAGTGATTGCGACAAAAGGAGGACTTATTGCATTGTAAGAGATTTTGGAAGATGTAAAAAGTTTTAAGGTTTATCTTCTAAGTAAAAAAAATATTATTTTACTTTGTTTTAGTCAATTTGCATGTCATTGTTGGTCCTTTGACTCCAGAGTGATGGTGAACAAATTGAACATCTGAATGCTGTGGTGGTACCTACAGAATGTAAGAAAGAGAGGACCCTCTGGCACTTTGAGTGGGCAGTCCTTTGAAGGTCTATAGAAGAACATGGACAAGAATCTCACAGAATGAGAAAGCATGGAGAGGATCTTCACAGGAGGAATGCCCACCTCAATTTGATCTCAGATTATTGGAATGTTGATGAAGTATGGAACTGGGAGCTATTCCAGCATTCAGTTCAAATCTATGTGAATTTGATGAGGATGATGGAGGAAACTTTATCTGGATAATTATCTCGATAATTCAAACCCTAGACCATATCACCACCTCAATTAATTGGATAGTTCACATTCATTATTACTTCAATATGCCCTGTGTGAATAAACTTTCTTTGTCAGTCTGTCCCTATTCTCTCTGATCCTGTGTCTGATAGATTTGTTGAAGTTAAGGAAGAAGAAATGGCATTCAGTTTAAATAAATGAGCATTAACAGCATTCCATGAGCCTAATCTAGGCCCTGGTGATGGAGAAGGTACAAAGTCTAGATAAGGGAAGACAGAGCCACAATGAAGGAATAAAGGCAGGCCTGGGATCTCCCCCAAATCCTTCCAAATACCTTTAAGTAATGATTCTAGAGTGGCAGAACCCACAAAAAGATGAAGCAAAAAATTTTTCCAGCCCAAGACAACTTAGACAGTTGGCAAGAAAGGTCTGCTCCATCAGAGTGATAGAGCAGTACAATCCAGTACAGGCTGGGCTAGCATAGACTGGGCCCTGGGAAACCAGGAGCAAGCCTTAGGGTGACTGAATCAGTGGCACCAGTGGTGTTTTACAGACCTCTCATCCCACAGACTGTAAAGGGATCAGACAATAGGACAGAGGGAGATTTGCAGGGGTCCCTTTGCTGGCACCAGGGGCAGGACTCTGTTGCATCAGATCTGGGTCACAGTCCTGGGTCTTAGTCCCAGTGTGAAGAAGAGCACTAGCACAGAAGAGCTTGCAGTCACAGGGGAACAGGGACTCTGGTCACAGTTGCAGGGTTGAAGAGAGTGCTTATGGTCAATCACAAATCAGTGCACAGTAAAAATGAATAGTAAAGCACACCTCTTCCTAGATCATGCCACCTTGGAAGAACCCAAAACTTACAGGTCCCCAGAATTACCTCTGAAAATAGCTGCACAAAGACCATGAAACTTGGGACAGTGCCCCCCTCCACTTGGGAAGCAGAGTCTGTTTTAGCATAGAGTTAAAAGTCAAGAAATAGTCTGGAAAATGAACAAACAACAGAAAAAGAATTCTGACCTTAGAAAGTTACTATGGTGACAAGGAAGCTCAAAACACACACTCAGAAAAAGATGACAAAGTCAAAATTCCTGCATCCAAAGCCTCAAAGAAAAATATGAATTGGTCTTAGACCATGGAAGAGCTCAAAAATGAGTTTAAAGATCAAAGAAGAGAAGTAAAGGAAAACCTGGGAAGAGAAATGAGAGTGATGCAAGAAAATCATGAAAAATGAGTCAACAGCTTGGTAAAGGAGTAACAAAAACAAATGTTGAAAGAAATAACACCTTAAAAAACAGACTAAGCCAAATTTAAAAGAGGTACAAAAAGCCAATAAGGAGAAGAATGATTTAAAAAACAGAAATTGGGCAAATGAGAAGAAAAGCACAAAAATTCACTAAAGAAAAAAAAAACTCCTTTAAAAATAGAATTGGCCAAATGGAAAAAGAGCTACAAAAGCTCACTGAAGAAAATAATTCTGTAAAAGTTAGAATGGGGCAAGTGGAAGGTAATGACTTTATGAGACATCAAGAAACAAGCAAACAAAATAAAAAGAATGAAAAAAAGAAGAAAATGTGACTATCTTATTGGAAAAAGAACTGACCAGGAAAATAGGTCTAGGAGAAATAATTTAAGAATTATGGGACTACCTGAAAATCATGATCAAAAAGAGCCTAGACACCATCTTTTAAGAAATTATCAAGGAAAACTGCCCTGAAATTCTGGAACAAGAAGGTAAAATAGAAATCAAAAGAATCCAAACTGAAATTGAAAGATATCCCAAAACGAAAATTCCCAAGAATATTATAGCCTAATTCCAGACCTCCCAGATCAAGGAGAAAATACTGCATGCAGCCAAAAAGAGACAGTTCAAATATCATGGAGCCACTATAAAGATAACACAAGATTTAGCAGCTTCTACATTAAAGGATTGAAGGGCTTAGAATATGATATTCCAGAAGGCAAAAATGTTAGAATTACAACCAAGAATCAGATACCCAGCAAAACCGAGTATAATCTTTCAGTCAGAAAATGGATATTTAATGAAACAGAGAACTTTCAAGCATTCCTGATGAAAAGACTAAAGCTGAATAGAAAATTTGACTATCAAATACAATCTGCAAAAGAAGTATAAAAAAGTAAACAGGAAAGAGAAATCATAAAGGATTTGATAAGGTTTAACTATTTATATTCCTACAGGGGAAAATGATATTTGCAATTCCTAAGAACTTTCTCATTATTAGGGCAGTTAAAAGGAGTATACATACAATAGAAAGCAGAGATGTGAGTTGAATGTGATGGTATGATTGTCTAAAAAATAAATTAAGGAATGGAAAAGAAGAATGCACTGGGAGAAGGAGAAAGGGAGAAATAGAATGGGACAAATTATCTGACATAAAAGAGATTTATTTCCAATTTATTTATTTTTAGTTTTCAACATTCATTTCCACAAGATTTTGAGTTACAAATTTTTCTCCTCATCTTTTCCCTACCCCTACCCCAAAATAGTGAGCCTACTGAATACCACTTCCACCAATCTGTTCTCTCTTATATCCTCCCTCATCCCATAAAAAACATTTGAAAGAGATTTTACAGTGGAAGGGAAAATGGGGGGAGCAGGGAGGGTGTGAACATGAATCTTATTCTCATTGGAATTGGCTCAAAGAGGGAATAATATACACACTCAATTGGGTGTAGAAATCTATTTTACAATACAGGAGAGTAGAAAGGGAAGGGGATGGGGGAGTGTAGCTGATAAAAGGGAGGACAGTTTGGGGAAGGTAAAAGTCAGAAGCAAAACACTTTTAAGAATAGACTGGGGAGAGAAGGATAAACAGGGGGAAAATAGGATGGAAATACATAGTTGGTAAATCATTATTTGTGAAAAAAATATTTTTACAATGAGTTTCCTTTAATAAAGACTTAGTTTCTGAAACATATAGGAAACTGAGTCAATTTTATAGAAAGAAGAGCTGTTCCTTAATTGATAAATGGTTAAAGGATATAAATAGGCAGTTTTCATACAAAGTAATCAAAGTTCTCTAAAGTTATATAAAAAACGCTCTAAATCACTATTTATGAGAGAAATGCAAATTAAAACAGCTCTGAGCTACTACCTCACACATCACAGATTGGCTAATGTGACAGAAAAGGAAAATGACAAACGTTGGAGGGGATGTGGGAAAACTAGAACACCCATGTACTATTGGTGAATTGCATACTGATTCAATCATTCTGGGGAGCAATTTGGAACTATGCCCAAAGGGCTATAAAACTACGCATCCCCTTTGACCAAGCAATACCACTACTGGGTCTGCATCACAAAGAGATGAAACACAAAGAGGATGTATACAAATTTTTCTTTTATGAATTTATTTATTTTTAGTTTTCAACATTCACTTCCATAAGATTTTAAGTTCCAAATTTTCTCCCATCTCTCCCCTCCCCCAACCCAAGATGGTGTGCAATTTGATATAGGCTCTACATATACGTTCATATTAAACCTATTTTCACATTAGTCATATTGTAAAGAAGAATTAGAACCAATGGGAGAAACCACGAGAAAGAAGAAACAAAACAAAAACAGAGAGAGAGAGCAAATAATATGCTTCAATCTACATTCAGACTCCATATTTCTTTTTCTGGATGTGTACAGCATTTTCCATTATGAGTCTTTTGGAGATGTCTTAGATTCTTGCATTGCTGAGAAGAGCTAAGTCTATCAAAGTTAGTTCTTGCACAATGTTGCTGTTACTGTGTATAATGTTCTGGCTCTGCTCACTTCACTCAGCATCAGTTGATGTAAGTCTTCCCACATTTTTCTAAAGTCTGCTTACTCATCATTTTTCATGGAAAAATAGTATTCCATTATGATTATTACATTCAGATACTGCAATTTGTACAGCCATTCCCCAACTGATGGGCATCCTTTCAATTTCCAATTATTGGCCACCACAAAAAGAGCTGCTATTAATATTTTTGTACATGTGGATCCTTTTCCCATTTGTACAATTTCTTTGGGATACAGCCCTAGAAGTGGTATTGCTGGGTCAAAGGGTATGCATATTTTTATAGCCTTTTGGGCATAGTTCCAAATTGCTCTCCAGAATGGTTGGATCAGTTCATAACTCCACCAAAAATGTGTTAGTGTTCCAAATTTTCCACATCTTCTCTTACATTTATCATTTTTCTGTTTTGTCATGTTAACCAATCTGATAGGTGTGATGTGGTACCTCAGAATTGTTTTAATTTGCATTTTTCTAATCAATAGTGATTTAGAGCATTTTTTCATATGACTATAGAAAGCTTTAATTTCTTCCTCTGAAAACTGCCTGTTAATATACTTTGACCATTTATCAAATGGGGAATGACTTGTATTCTTATAAATTTGACTCAATTCTCTATATATTTTATAAATGAAGCCTTTAGTAGAGACCCTGGTTATAAAACTTCTTTCCCAGTTTTCTGCTTCCCTTCTAATCTTGGTTGCATTGGCTCTGTGCAAAAACTTTTCAATTTAATGTAATCAAAATTATCCATTTTGCATTTCATAATATTCTTTGTCTCTTGTTTGGTCATAAAATTTTCCATACTCCAAAAATATGACAGGTAAACTATTCCTTCATCCCACAGATTGCTTATTGTATCAGCTTTTATATCTAAATCATACACCCATTTTGACTTTATTTTGGTATCTAGTATAAGATGTTGGTCTATGCCTAGTTTCTGCCATACTATTATTTTCCAATTTTCCCAGCAGTTTTTGTCAAATAGTGAGTTCTTTTTTTTTCTTTTTTCTTTCTTTTCTTTTTCTTTTTCTTTTTCTTTTTTTTTTTTTTGCATTTTGGAGGGCAATTGGGGTTAAGTAACTTGCCCAAGGTCACACAGCTAGGTTTTTGTCTGTGTGTGTGTTTAAGTATCTGAGGCCGGATACGAACTCAGGTCCTTCTGACTCCAAGGGCCGGCGCTCTACTCACTGCGCCACCTAGCTGCCCCCAAATAGTGAGTTCTTATCTCAGAAGTTGTAGACTTTGAATTTATCTAATAGTAGATCACTACAGTCATTGACTACTGTGTCTTGTGTAGCTAACCTATTCCATTGATCTACCATTATTTCTTAGCTAGTACCAAGCAGTTTTCATGATAGCTGCTTTATACTACAATTTAAGATCTGGTATGGCTAGGCTACCTTCCCTAGCATTTCTTTTCATTAATTCCCTTGATATTTTGGAACTTTTGTTCTTCCAGATGCATTTTGTTATTGTCTAGCTCTATAAAACAATTTTTGGTAGTTTGATTGGTATGGCACTGAGTAAGTAAATTAATTTAAGTAGAATTGTCATTTTTATTATATTATCTTGGCCTACCCATAAGCAACTGATATTTTTCCAGTTACTTAGATCTGACTTTATTTGTGTGAAAAGTATTTTATAATTGTGTTCATATAGTTCTGGTGTTTGTTTTGGCAGGAAGACTCTCAAATATTTCATAATGTCTATAGTAACCTTAAATGAATTGTTAATACTTTCTCCATCACTCTCTTAGGTACAGAAAAACAGCAAAATAATAAATCAAGCTCTGATATAGAGTGTTTGCTGATTTTTGGTGTGTTAGACACTCACCTGGAAAATTTAACAACTGACTCACTGGGCCAGTTCAAGCTGACTCCAGCATACCCCTGGATAGATGTAAAATCATCCAATAGAGTTACTTCCTAAGTATACAATATGGGAAGCATGTTTAGATATCTATCCATCTATGTATCTATTAGGCAGTTAGGTGGCACAGCAGATAGAGCACCAAAAATCCAGAGTTCAAATCCAGCCTCAAATACTTATTAGCTGTGTGACTCTGGGCAAGTCATGTAACCTCTGTTCACTTCAATTTCCTTATCTGTGAAATGGGGATAATAATAACACCTCCCTCCCAGGGTTGTTGTGAGGATCAAATGAGACAATAATTGTAAAGCATTTAGCCCAGTGCCTGGCACATACATAGTAAGTACTATATAAATGTTAGTTGTTATTATATTGTATTGATGACTTTTGATTTTATCACAATCATTTCCAACTATATCTTTCACCCACTCAGAAGATATATAATGGCCCTCCTCTGCCCTCTTTTTGGGAGGTAATTGGGGTTAAGTAACTTGCCCAGGGTCACACAGCTAGTAAGTATCTGAGGCTGGATTTGAACCCGTCTTCCTGACTCCAGCTGGTGCTCTATTCACTTCACCACCTAGCTGCCCCAGCTCTTCCCTTTTAACAAAGAATAGCAGTTAAGTAAAACTAACCAATGTGGTGAGCACTTCTGACAATGTATCTACCATTCTACACTCATAGTCCCCTACCTCTTCACCAAAAAGAGGGAGGTGCTTTCTCATTTCTCTGGTGCTATGGTTGCCCATTTTGGTTACATTATTATAGCATTCAACTTAATTTTAACATTCTTTTTATTTATATTATTATAGATATGATGTGTTTCTCTATCCTTACTTTGCACCTAATTCTATTCAGGAAAGTCTAATTTTCTTCCTAGACTTTGAGGGCATTCTTGTTCAGTCATGATGACACTGAGTGTCCCCTCAAGTCTTTTCCCATCCCTGAGTTGCTGTGATTCTGTGAAGCTCAATACTCTTACTTTACAATGTAGGAAACTGAAGCCCAGAAAGAGAAAATTACTCTCCTCAGGTCATACAGCCATTTTGTAGCATAGCTAGTAGTCAGACTTCATTATTTTGGCTGCTAGTCCTTAATATACTGCACAGTTCCTGCACTTGGGGTCCCATCACCAAAGGGGCATTTCTGAAGAACCCACAGCATCCCACCTTACTTCACCCCATAGTACCAGGTTCTCCAGTCTTGAACTGGAGTCTCAGAGGCAGGAAAAAACTATGATTCTTCCCACTGGAGGCTTCTGGGTACTACTCAGTCCATACTCCTCATTTGGGGCTGGTGGCAAGGGAGGTGGAGGCAGCCCTAGCATGAGAACAAAGTCAAAGTCAGGAAAAAGAACTACTTTCGAGCCAAAGCTGAATGAAGGAGATTCCCCTGTTGACTGAAACCAGAAGGCCACTCCTGCACCATGGACCACTCCCAGCATCTGCTGAGGACCTCCTAGTGTGAGAGGGAGGGAGGGAAAAAGAGAGGGAAAGCCTGGCCCTGGGAGAGGGAACAGGAGCCAAAAGGTGGGAGGCATGATCAGAAGAAGGACACACACAGATATCCCTAGCCACATGGACAGGTTCACAAGGACATTCATAGACACACAATGGCACCAAATCTTACAAACCTAGATTCATATATATTTACTGGATGCAGTCAGATATTGATATATTCACATACACAAGAACTGGCATATATAGACATACATACAGAGATAATTATGCACTCACAAACACTTCCATTCACACATAGACACACACACATTCCAACACATATTCATAGACACTTGGACACACCCAGACATTCCCATATTCACATACATTCACATAAAGATTCAGCCAGCCAAGCTCTCTGTCTCTCTGTCTATGTCTGTCTCTGTCTGTCTCTCTCTGTCATACACACACACACACACACACACACACACACACACAGATAGTGGGGCCTAGTCACAGATGATGGTCCTTGGGCACAGTAACCTCTGAGTTTGGTCTCAGGAGACAAACTCTGTTTCTTGGTACTCTATATGTCCCCTCCCCAGGTTGGTCCCTAGAATGCCAGGCCCTGGGGCACTGAATTCAGCTCAGTGCTCTGCTATTTCCAGGAAAGGGCCCCCTTTCTTTTTTGTTTTTTACCTTAAGGGTTCCCCATGGGGGAAGATTCATGACTAAAAGGTGTTTGTGGTTGTGTTTATAGGGAGCTCTTTGCTCTGAGCTAGGGCCTGCCCAGGGAAAGCCCAGAGCAGTAAATGAATGTGCCACTAGATTTAGGGTCAGAACCTTTGGGTTGGATCCCAGCTCCATTACTTAGGAGCTGTGTAATCTTAGACCCTCTATCTTGGATAACACAGTAAGTAATTAACATGTGTATTCTGTTTTTCTTTCTATTTCCTGATCTGTAAAATCAGAATGTTGGACTAGATGACCTGAGGTCCATGAAGGAGTCTTCGGATAGACTTGGAGGGGGAAAAGGGGAATGGTCCATGGACTGGAGGAGAAAAACAGTCGCATCTTTATTTTCACTAACCTCTAACTGGAATTTAACATTCCTTCCATTGTTTCAAAACCTCTTTCTGAGAAGGGGTCCATAGACTTCCCAGGCTGCCAGAGTGGTCTATGCCACCTCCAAGGTTAGGAACCCCTGGAGTAGAGGGTATCCAAGGTCTAGAATCCCCTGATCCTAGGGCCAACGGGCTTCCTCAAACCGTAGCCATCCCAGACCTGGCAGACAGGGTCCCCGTCAATTATCTCCCTCTCACTTAGAGGGGGGAACGTTCCCCAAAGCTCCGGAGCCTCAGGGAAGCTGCGCGGGAAAGACAGAAACCAGAGTAACAGGACCCTGTGAGTGGATCCCAAGCCAGGCTTCCCTCCCACCGCTTCCCCCCTCCCCCACCGCCCCCGCCGGCCACCCCCTTCCTATTCTTGGTCCTGAGAACTATCCCCTCCAGAGAATTCTCTGAGACCTCACAGTGGGTGGGGAAAGGGAGGAGGACCTGTCCCAAGCGGAGCTTCCCAGGCCGTGACTCATTCGATAGCTCCCCCGGCCCCCAAGTCTCACGGTTTCTGCAAGACACTACGGCGGCAATTTCGCTCTATTTTAGGCACCAAAGGAGGAGGGAGGGAGAGAACAATGTGAACTTTGTGCAGCCATGACCGCAATTGGTGCCCACCCTCCTGGAAACAAGAACACTTCAGTTGGCAGGAGCCACCCTGGTAGGGCAAGGGTTTGGAAGAGGGTCGGGGAAGGGAGAGAAAGTGAGTTTCAATGAAAGAAAATTCTAGCCCTGGCTCTGCCAACTCATTAACTGTATGACCTTGGGTAGGTCACTGGCTGCCTCTCTCCAGGTCTGTTTCCTCATCAATGAAATGGACTAGATGAGCTAACATCCTAAGATCACTTCCAGTTCTGAATTTCTTTGTTCTATGTCGTAACATTCTGTTCTAAGACCCCATTTCAGCTCTGACATTCTAAGTTCTAAGTTCTAAAACCTTAAAATATGATAACTCTGATACTAACCATGTGACCTTGGGTAGATCACTTCTTTGTTTCCTGATCAAATTTCTGGTTCCTCATCTTTAAAATGGGCATAATAATACAACTATGGGGTTGTTATGAAAATCAAATAAAGTGGTTTATATGAAAATGCTTTGTAACCATAATGCAATGAGCTACCACCATCATTATTATTCCATAACTCATTTCATACTCCTAGTTGTGGTGTGAGGGGAAAGGCTGGAGTCAATCAATTAATCAACAAGCATTTATTTATCATCTACTATGTGGTTTGTGATGGGGGAATAAAAAGACAAAAATGAAAGTCTCTGCCTTCAATTGGGAAATGCCTAAAGTAGGAGATAGCAGCTGATCTGAACTTTGAAGGAAATGAGGGACTCAAGGAAGACGTGAGGAGGGTGTGTATTCTAGGCACTGTACACAATTTGTGCAAAAATCTGGAGGCAGGAGTTTCAAGGTTGATTCAGCAAGTTCAAGATTGTCAGCCCACAATCTATTGTTTTTAAATTTTTATTTATTTTATTCTAAACTTAAGAAATAAAACAAGCATTTCCATAACACAGTAGAATAGGAAAAAAGATGATTGATTGTACATGAAACTGCAAATCTATTAGTACGTTCTTTTTAATATTCCATTCCTTAAATATATAATAAATATGCAATAAAATAAATATATAATAAAGTTATCATACAAATTTCTTTTTTCCCTTTTCCCCCTCCCCCACCTCGCCCTAGAAATAACTACCATTAGACATGGATATATGTGTATGTGTGTATATGTATATATATATATGTATATATAATGTATATATATGTATATATACATATATACATATACATATATACATATATATAATCTATATAAAACCACTCTATACATACTTCTACTTGTCACTTCTTTCTCTGGATGCAGATGATATTTCCCTTCATAGGTCCTTTGTAGCTAATTTGGGTATTTATGATAGTCAAAATAAGTCAGTCATTCAAAGCTGTTCTTAAAACAATGTTGACATTGTATACACTATTCTCTTTTTCACTCTTTATTTTAGAACAAATAGGTTCCTTTCCTTTTCCCCTAGTCATGTTGGGAAATAGACAATCTATTCTGATGGCAGAGGAGAAGTAAACTGTGGTGCTAACAGAAGGATGGAAGAGGAGGGGGAGGAGACACAACAGAGGAGAGTGGAGAGCACTGGAGTTAGGAGGATCAGAAAACCTTGGTTCTGGTGCTGGCTTTGCTCCTCACTCCATGTGACTGCGTGGTTTGGGGCTGGCCATTTAGTGCCCCTGGATCCCAGCTTCCTCATATATTAAAATAAAAGGGTGAGACTAGATAACCTCTGCTTTCAACTCTGATGGTTCCGAAGTCTATGTCAGATCAGATACTGAAAAGCATAAAGTGACAGGATTCTCGTGCCTGATCCATCTAGGCAGGGATGGTTTTAAAGCTGCAAGCATGAGAGACTTGGTTGGGAGAAGGTGATTGTGGTCCCCCAGGATCCGAGAATCCCAGACTCAGATCTGGAAGGGACCTTAGATGTCATCTAGCCCATCTCCCTTATTTTACAGGTGAGGAACCTGGATTTCAGAGAGGTTAAGTGATTTACCGAAGGTCACAGGCATACCTTGGAGATATCCAGGGTTTGGCTGCAGATCACTGCAATAAAGTGAATAATGCAATATGCCAAGTCACAAGAATTTTTTAATTTTCCAGTGAATATGTTATGCTTACACTATACTGAAGTCTATTAAGTATGCAATAGTATTATGTCTAAAAAAAAACCCTAGTGTACGTAGCTTAATTTAAAAATACTTTATTGCTAAAAGCTTGTTCTGTGAAGTTTAGATTCAGTCAAAGGGTCACACTTGAGGACCTAGATGGCCACATATGGCTTCGAGGTGAAGATTCCCCACCTGTGATCTGAACCTTTAACAAGTTGTAATCTTTTTGTTAGAGGAGGGTCTTGCCTCAATATTGACAGCTACTGACTGATCAGAGTAGTGGTTGCTAAAGGTTGGAGTGACTGTAGCAATTTCTTAAAATAAGACAACAATGAAATTTGCTGCATCAATTGACTCTACCTTTCACAAAAGATTTCTCTGTAGCATGCAATGCTATTTGATAGCACTTTTCCTATGGTAGAACTTTCAAAATTGGAGGCAATTCTCTCAAACCCTGTGGCTGCCTTATCAACTAAGTTCATATCATATTCTTTGGTATTGCAGTATCTTAGGGAATAGGAAAGCCTGAGGAGAGGGAGAGGGTCGGTGCAGTAGTCAGAAAACACACAATAGTTATTAAGTTCACCATCATATATGGGCACAGCATTGTGCCCCAAAACAATTACAACAGTAACATCAAAGATCACCAATCTCAGATTACCATGACTGATATAATAATAACGAGAAAGTTTGAGATATTGTGAGAATTACCAAAATGTGGCAGAGACACCATGTGAGCACGTGCTGTTGGGAAAATGGCAGCAATAGACTTACTTGACACAGGGTTGTCTTCAATTTGTAAGAAGAAAAAATGCTGCATCTACAAAGCCCAACAAAGCAAAGCACATAAAATGCCTGTGTCTGGAACCAAGTCCACTGACTCTAGACCCAGCATACTTTTTTATTTCAATGAATAAATGAAAAAAATTTAAGTACTTATTATGTGCTGAGCACTGGGGAATGCAAATTCAAGCAAAGAAAATAACCCCTGCCTTCAAGTAGTTTATATTCTAATAGGGAAAGACCACACATACCTAGGAATGTGGGTGGTCAAGGAAGAGGGCTTGGAGAAGGGAAGTCAGAGGGGAATGGTAATTGGAGTCCAAGGGCAGCTGATTGACTTGCACTTATAAGGAAGGGTAATGTTGCTTGGATTCCTATTCTCTGACCTAGAACTGAACTTAACAAACATTAAGAAACACGAACATTCAATGTATAAAGGAGAATAGAAAAAGAAGATTTTCTATGAAGCTATGAACTTCTATTAGTTGTAGTATTTTTGAGGAGGGGGGCTGTTAGGGGTAGGGTTGATACTACCCTGTTAGTTCAGGTTTGATTTGGGGACAAAATAAGTAATTAATAAATCACAAATTAATTAAAGGAGATTTATTTAGTACTAGCATGATAAGAATATGTAATGAAGATACAGTTGCTCTTAGCTTTGAATAGACTCAGATCAGACCCATTTGTCTCTGTATGGAAATGTGTCTGGTCAGCAAGGAAGGTGACATTCATGGTCTTCAGACACCCATCAAGTCTTTGTGGGTGGGGACTGTTGATGCCTTTAGATGATCAAGAAGGGAAACAGTGACCAATTAAATCCCAGATATAGCTTTGAGAAAACAGCTGGGGTGGGAGGAATCTTGGTGCGATTACAGGGAATTCAGGGGATTAGATATTTTCTGACCAATCAATTCCTCATCCCTTTCCACAGCTGGCATAGTCATGGAAAGTATCAGATAACGAGGTATTAAATTAATTATAAATATGCCTCTCTACACTGAATCTCTTTACAAAGTATAAAATTTTTTTCTTTGATTGAATTGTAAGGGGGTGATGCCATTTAAAAGGCTGGTAATGCCATCATGGCTCTTTAAAAACAATTCAAATAGCTTAAGAGGAGTCATTTTGAGAGGGTTTGAGGCCCAGTTGAGGGAGCAGAAATTCATATTTTCCAGACAGACATGGACACATGGAGAAAGTCACTGGAGGCAAGAAGCAGCTTCAAGAAATACATCCCCTGGTGGTAGAGAATATGACCTTTACTTCAACAGAGAACTGGCCCTTGCTACTGAGAGTCAAGCTGTGGAGAAGACTCATGAAGAGAGAAAGGAGATTGGGACCATGTAGTACCAGAGTGTAATGGAAATGCAAATTTAAAGATCTTCCCTGCCCCTAGCTTAAGTGCACCTGGAGCCTGTGGTGGGAGGCTTGTTTTTCAGGAAAGCCCACACCTTGATACTTTGTGATTGGGCAGTGGGTCCAGAAGGTTGTTACATTCTCTGAGCCAGGAGAAGGCTATATAAGCCCTGAGGAGAGGCTTTGCTTTGGGGCTCACTTTGAGAAGTGTTGTGTGATTTGACCAGATGAGACTCTGGGAAGCCGTTGTTGAGAGCCCCCCGGCTTTGAAAACCCAGATGTTGATGCTTCCCTCTCTGGTAACTGTGATTTGGTATGTATGTAATGTTGGGACAGTTTGGAAGCCTGTCTGTAACTCTGAAGTTCTGTAACTCTGAAGTTTGGGGTGCTGACCTTTTTCCCCTGAACTAGGTAATGTGTGTTTGTTTGATTAAAGTAAGCTTGTTAACCCATTTTGAGTTGCTTTCCTTTTGAAAAGCAGATCTAAGAACCTGTGTTGGCAGTCACCCTGGGGATATTGGGGTGCTTGCCGCTACACAGAGCCATGAGTTGCCGTGGTCATATGCGTTCCCTCCATCTTATACCCTAACATATTCCCTACCATTATACCCTAAGTTTATATCCATTCTTGCCATAAACACTGTGTATTTGTGGGAGAGTGGGCCACAGGTTTGTGGGCAGTGAATGTTTTATAGCTGCTTTTATTACTACACAATCTTGAGTATCTAAGTGGTACAGTGGGTAGATTACTAGACTTAGAGTTAGGAAGCCCTAAGTTCACATCCTGTTTCAGACACCAGCTGTGTGACCCTGAGCAAGACACCTAACTTCTGTTTACTTCAGCTATGTCATCTATAAAATAGATATAATAATACCTCCCAGGATTGTCATGAGGACTAAATAAAATATTTATAAAGTGCTTTGCAAAGCTTAAAGTGCTATGTAAATGCTAGCTATTACTAGTAGTAAATGCTCTTGTTATGAACTAATCTGATCTCTAGGCTGACTGTTAAAGGTGAAGCTCACCAGTGGGGGCCCATGAGCTATAGATTTAAAGAGAGCAGATCCACAAAGTACCCCAGAACTTGGGAGGATAGTAGCCATCCTGTGGGGAGGTAAACTGGAGGAGGTGTTGCTGATGACTCAGTGGACCATTTAAAAGAGAGCCCAGTCAGAAGTTAACTCCTCCTCTTAAAGGTCCACTGAATCATCAGCATCTTCAATTCAGAAGCCAATAAGGGGAGTCTCATCATCTCAGAATACAGATCTTTTAGCCCTGAGCCATTCATGACTTGAAGTGGTCCCAAAGCTCCCACATAGTCGACCATATTCAGGAACTGAAGCTCTGGGACTTGTTAGACTATACTTAAGTGTATATTACATTTACTACAATAGTACAAGATCTGCCCTCTTTGTTTGGGTCCCTTTCTGACTTTCCTTCTCCCTTCTGGGTACTTTAAAAAATGTTTCAGTGATGCTTTTTCTTTCTTTTCTTAGCAAAAATATCACTACCCATCCATTCCCCCTCATAACTCTATTCCTCTCTAAATAAAAGCCCCTTCTTGAAGGTATAGTTAAGCAAAACAAATTCATACATTAGCAATGTCTGAAAATGTGGGTCTCATCCTGGCCCCTCTAGCCCTTCGCCTCTCTGCTAAGAGATGAGAAGCATGCTCATTTTTAGTCTTCTGACTAAATTGATTGAAATTACTTCAAAATTTTGCATTTCTCTTGTTATGGTCATTTCATTAATCAGACTTCTTAAGTCTTAAAATTGTTTTCCTTTACATTATTGAGGTCATTGTGTAAACATACTACTGGTTCGGTGCTACCTCAGTTCATGTAAGTCTCGGGTTTCTCTGAATCTCCCCCCTCATCATTTCTTTTTTTTTCTTTTTTTTTTCTTTTTGGAGGGCAGTTGGGGTTGAGTGACTTGCCCAAAGTCACACGGCTAGTAAGTGTGTCAAGTGTCTGAGGCTGAATTTGAACCCAGGTCCTCCTGAATCCAGGGCTGGTGCTCTATTCACTTCGACACCTAGCTGCCCCTTCATCATTTCTTATAGTGCAGTAATTGTTACATTCATATAGAATTGTTTGTTCAGCCATTCTCTAATTGATGGACATGCATTTCATTTTCACCTCTTTGCTGCAGCAAAAAGTGCTGCTAGAAATATTTTTATACTTACAGATTCTTTCTATAGGTTAACAACTGTCAGGAAAACCAAAATATATAGCACAGCACACTTTTTTTTTTTTTGCTTTTTGGAGGGGGAATGCAGGGCAATTGGGGTCAAGTGACTTCCCCAAGGTCACACAGCTAGTGAGTGTTAAGTGTCTGAGGCCAGATTTGAATTCAGGTCCTCCTGACTCCAGGGCTGGTGCTCTATTCTCTGTGCCACCTAGCCACCCCACACAGCACACTTTTAAATTCAATCTTCATTATTCACATTTTCTCCATCACTTTCTTAAGTCTAGACAATCAACAAAACAAGAAGTAAAGCTCTGGTCTGTAGCATTTGCTGATTTTTGAGGTGTAAATACTCATACTGAAAATTTAATAATCTGGCTATAAGTTGATTCCAATACATCTCTGGTCCTTTCCCTCCATATCATGGAACAGTGGAAAGCATTCTGGGTTTAGAGTCAGATGACTGGATTCAAACCCCAGCTCTGTCACCTTTGGGATTTTGGACAGCTCACTTATCCCTTTTTTGGCTCAGTTTCCTCATCTTTGAAAAATGAGAGGGATTTTACTAGATGGTCTCTAAGGTACCTTCCAACTCTCTATAGCTCTGGTCTTATGATATTTGAGGTATACATCTACATTGGGTCAAAGGATATGCACAGTTTAACAACTTTTTGGGTAAACTTTCAGATTGCTTTCTAGAATGGTAGGATTAATTTGCAATCCTACAACTGAGCATTAATGTACCTGTGCTCTTACAGTCCTTCCACCAATTGTCATTTTCTTTTTTATTGTCACTTTTGCCCATTTGATAGGTGTGATGAGAACCTCAGAAATGAGTATTTTATTATTATTATTGATTATAATTTTTTCATATCGTTGTTGCTAGGTTGCATTTCTTCTTTTGAAAATTGCTTGTTCATAACCTTTGTCATATTTCATCTTTAGGATATCCCCAGGATACTCTTTATCACTATTACTGTACTATTGAATGATGCCTTCAAGACAAAGGACAGTTCCTTGATAGTCTTCCTGAGTGATCATAGGTCACAGGATATACACTAGAAGGGATCTTAGATCATCCAGTAAAATACTTTCATTTTACAAATGAGGTCAATAGAAGGAGAATGATTTGCCTGCTGCCACACAGCCAGAGTATCGAAGAGCCAGGATGTGAGCCTGTGTCTTGCCATTCCAAATCCAATGCTTTCCACTATACCCCACATGACTTTCTCTTTTGGAGCAATGAGGTCAAACTTTTCTGGTCTCTACTCTGTTTTCTAGGAGGTGAGGAATAGAGAAGAATATAGAATCAAGATAGATGAATCTGTGAGTGGGAATTGTTCCCACAATCCTAGAAGGTATGCCAATAAAAGTAGCAACAAGATACTTCCTTCATAATCCTAGGATGTACTTGCCCACAAATATGTAAAGCATCAGTGCTATGACTAGACACAGGTAGAGAATACCTTTAGAGAGGGCACGCATAGTCAGGGTGCACATGTGGAGGGGATCATATGGGGGAACACATAAAATTAGGGCACACTCACAGAAGGACCACTTATGTCCTTGAACTATTGTCTGCTGGACTGGCCATGGCTATATACTGCTCTGCTGTGGTCTCTGAACTAATGCTTCACCCGATGCTGCTGACCTAGATACCCATCATTTCCAGGTTCTGAATCAGCTGAAATCCTTGGCCCTTTCCTCTCTTCAAGGCAAGAACAGTTTTCTTTCAAGTATAGCCTTAAAAAAACATTTTAAAGTTATTTATTTAGTACTTTATTTTCCCCCAATTACATGTAAAAACAAATTTTAACATTTGTTTTTTTTTAAATGTTGAGTTCTACATTCTTTCTCTCCCTTCTTTTCTCCCTCATTGATAAGGCAAGCAAATTGATATGTTATCTGCATGTGCAGTCATGCAAGACATATTTGCATATTAATCATGTTGTGAAAGAAAACACAGACCCCCTCCCCCCAAAAAAACCAAGAAAAATAAAGTTAAAAAAAAGTATACTTCAATCTGTATTCAGATTCCATCAGTTCTTTCTTTGGGGGTAAATAGCATCTTTTCATCATAAGTCCTTCAGAAATGTCTTGCATCATTGCATTGCTGAGAATAGCTAATTCATTCACAACTGATCATTGTACAATATTGCTGTTACTGCATACAACTTTTTCCTGGTTCTGCTCATTTCACTTTGCATCAGTCTGTGTAAGTCTTTCCAGGCTTTTCTGAGAGCAGCCTGCTCATCATTTCTTATTACACAATAGTATTCCATCACAATCAGGTACCACAGTTTGTTCAGCCATGCCTCAATTGATGGGCAGCCCCTAAATTTCCAATTCTTTGCCACAAGAAAAGAGCTGGTATAAATATTTTTGTACCTATAGGTATTTTCCCTTTTTATTTTTATCTCTTTGGGATATAGATCTAGTAGTGGTGTTGCTGGGCCAAAGAGTATGCATGGTTTTATAGCCCTTTGGGCATCATTCCAAATTATTCTACATAATGGTTGAATCATTTCACAACTTCACCAACAATGCATTATTAGTATCTCCAAATTTGTCATTTTCCTTTTCTGTTGTATTAGCTAGTCTGATAGGTGTCAGGTAGTAGTACCTCAGAATTATTTTTATTTGCATTTCTCTAATCAATAGTGATTTTAGAGCATTTTTTTCATATGGCAATAGTTAGCTTTGATTACTTCATCTGAAAACTACTTGTTCTTATCCTTTGACCATTTATCAATTGGGGAATGGCTCTTGTTTTTATAAATTTGACTCAGTTCTCTATATATCTGAGAAATGAAGCCTTTATCAGAGATAATTGCAGTACAAGATTTTTCAGTTATGATTGTTAACTGTATTTCCCCCATTTATTCTATTCTCTCTCCTTTCACTTTGTCATCCCTCAGAAGTGTTTTGCTTCTAAGTATTGCCTACTCCTAATTTGCCCTCTCTTCTATAAGGGCCCCCTTCGTTGATCCCCTTCCCTTCCTACTTTCCTGTTGGGTAAGATAGATTTCCATATCCAAATTAGTGTGCACATTATTCCCTCTTTGAGCAAATTCTGATGTAAGGTTCAAGCATTCCACCATCACCTCCACCTCCCCCAAATTCCCCTCCACTGTAAAAGCACTTTTGTGCCTCTTTTGTATGAGATAATGTACCCAATTCTACTTCTCTTTTCCTTTCTCCCAGTGCATTCCTCTTTCTCACCCCATACTTTTTTTTTTAGATAATCATTCCATCATATTCAATTCACACCCATGCCCTCTGTCTATGTATATATACTCCTTCTAACTGCCCTGATAGTGAGAAAGTTTTAGAAGTTATAAGTATCATTTCCCCATGTTGGAATGTAAAAAGTTTAACCTTATTGAATTCCTTATGATTTCTCTTTACTGTTTACCTTTTTATGCTTCTCTTGGGTCTTGTATTTAAAAGTCAAATTTCCTCTTCAGCTTTGGTATTTTCAAAAGGAATGCTTGAAAGTCCTCTATCCTATTGAATATCCATTTTTTCCCCTGAAGGATAATACTCAGTTTTGCAGAGTAGGTTATCCTATAGTCTTTAAAGGCCTCTAATTTTTTTTTAGAAAATGTAGAAATCCTTGTCTAGAACCCAGTAAAAGACTTCTGAGTTCCTTAGAACAAAGCAACACTAGGGCCTAAGCTCTTTAGAACAAAAACAAAGATCTTGCCAGATAACTGCAAATAATGCACCCAAACAGAATTTTCTTTGGACTCCTCTTCCCAATTCAGAGTCTTGGGTCCATCTGTCAGAGACTTCATTCTATACTTATGATGAACATGACATAAACTTCCCAATTTTCAATCTCTGAATACTAGGGTGAAAACAAAATAATAATAATAACCACCAACACCTTTGGAGTTTATATATCTCCTAATTTTTGGACCAAAAATATCTTTCTCTTTCTCACATAAATAATTGGGTGGGAAAATAAATCACCGAGAACAAAGTAATGTAGATTACAAGCATGTAGAACTTTGCATTAGACTGTGTTATGTTACTGGGAATTGAAGATTTTCTCTGCCCATTAATAGACCTTACCTGGAGCCTAACAAGAGAAGCTTGATTAGGGGAGGCCTGTTTTTCAGGAAGGCCCACACCTTTTGTTACTTTGTAATTAGGCAGTGGGTCATGAGGGTTGTGATGCTCTCTGACCCTTAAGAAGTGTAAATACACTCTGAAGTTAGCATTTTGCTTTGGGAGCTCATTCATGGCAAGACTATTTGTGTGGTGAGACTCTGGCTAGCCATTAAGGGGCCCCCTTGGCTTTGAAAGCCCAGATGTTGGGACTTCTCTCTCCAGTAACTATGTATGTATGTAATGGTCAGACAGTTGGATCTGTCTGTTGATCTGTGATATATGTATTATTTGGTCAGATGGTTAGAAGCCCTGTCTGTTTGTCTTTATGCTATTATTCTGCTTGTAATTTCTGTTTGTATTTTTTGTATTTGTATTTTTTCTGAAGTTCAGGGTGCTGACTTATCCCCTTAAACTAAGTAAATGATATATATGTTTGATTAAAGTAAGAGAGTTGACCCATTTTGAGTTGCTTTCCTTTAGAAAAGCAGATCAAAGAACCTGTGCTAGCAGCCCTCCTTTGTGCTGGTCTTACACCCCCACAGCAGCTGTAAGTAGCATTGCTGTTATAGACTCTCCCTAATTGGTGGAGAGAATAATGACTTGATACTGTATGCTTATGTGGATAATAAAGCTGATTCGAGAGCCTTGGAGAGGAGGGGCCTTTTCTTCTTTGAAAGAAGACATAGGCAATTCCAGAATCTTTTCCAGACTGATTCTGTGAAGGGAGAAAAAAGACTTTGGTAAATGTCAGACATGAGGAAGAACTGGTACTTTAACATGACCCCAATTTCCAGCTTGCCTCTCTAGAGACTTAGAAGAATTTCCCATTATTTATGATTAGGACCTCTCTTTCAGTTGAGCTGAGATATCTTGCTTCCAGTAGGAGAGTTCATTTACTCCAGATATCTTCTGTTATGTTATAATCTATAGAACTCTGATTTTTGTTTGCTATTTGCTTGGATGAATGTGTTTGCTCACTTTTAATTATTTGTGATGATCTTTTGTGTAACTAGCATTTGAATCTTTAGAGGGGAGGGTGAAAAAATAGGTAAATAGGGGTATAGAAGGGTGTTTAGATTTATGGGATTGGGAGAATAGGGGAGGGATCTTTGGAGGGGGGTTGACAAGTCATAGAAGGGCAAGGTAGTGGCTAAAAGTAAAGTAGAGGAGGCAGGAGGGATAGGAAACAAGAGATATGCTTATACATAAAAACAAAGATCAGGAGTAGAATGGGTTTGGGAATGTATATATCTATATATGTATGTATATGTATATATTTAGGGCTATGGAGAAACACATCTAAACTTTATTGTAGCCTTCTGGGGGGTGGGGGAGAGTATGTATATATTTGTAGCTATAGAGAAACATATTTAAACTTTTTGGTGGCCTAGGAGGGAGGGTTGGGGGGAGGGAGAAAAAGAACAAAGTAAAAAAGTGCACAGCAGAGAACAAAAGAAAACTCACAAGGAAGCAAAGATGGGCAATTCTCAACACAATGAGTATTATTTATCATGTAGGCTTTCTTGAGATGAAAATTTACTGTTACATATTTTGAATCCTTTCTTATGTTCTGCTATGTACATGACATACTTTTATTTCTTTCTAACTCTGTATTTAAATTCTAATATTTAAGTTTGTGATATGTTTTTGTTCCTTTTCTCCATTCTCTATTTGTATTCTGGTGTTTGAGTTTAAAATAAAATTTGGGGGGAAAAAAAGAACCTCAAATGGGTCATGAAGAGTTGTACATGACTTAAATGATTGAATGAAAACAAACCAGGAAAGAGGTTTGAACCTAAAAAAGAATCATTACATTAGACTAGCAATATTTAGGGGGGCAGATAAGTATAACTCTAGTCCGATAGCCCCATCTCTGAGGAGAACAGAGCAGCTAGCCTAATGACCCCCTCTTTTGTTCCCTCTAGGCAGTAATCAAAATCTCCCTTGAAGAGGGAGAGTGAGATTCTAGACATTTCTGTCAATGCCTTTCCAAGAGCTGAATTTAGACAGCCCATGTGGACATATGTAATATACATGGGCGACACATACCCTACCCAAACTAGCAAAGGTGCTAAAATCATCAGCTCTTCTACCTAACTAATTACATTCTTGACTTTTTCATGTGCAGATATATCTAGCAAAAGCTGGAAAGGCACTTTGTCCGATGGCCTTATAAGATGTACATACTGTTTTTTTCCCAAAACTATTTCTCCAAGGGTTGCTTTTTTTTTTGTCTCTATATCCCCAAACTATAGCACAATGCACACAGAATAATTTCACCGTATTCTTGTTGAATGAATGGATGAATGAATAATTCTAAACGGATGTCTAAAATAATTGGACTTCATTCTAATAAAAATTCCTTGAAAGTAGGAATTGTTTTGTATTTGTCTCCTCAGTACCTAGGACAGTACCTGCTCTATTAAATGCTTATGGGTTGGTTGATTGGCTGAATTGATTCCAACAGTGTAGTAGTGTACCCATCTTCTCATTGCCTCTACATTGACCATCCTTGTTTTGTGCCCCTTTGCCGATTTGTAGGGTGAAATAAAAATGCCCTCTTTTATAAGAATTTTTTTTTCTTTTTGGATGGGGGAAGGCAGGGCAATTGGCGTTAGGTGACTTGCTCAAGATCACGGCTGGCAAGTGTTAAGTGTCTGAGACCGGATTTGAACTTAGGTCCTCCTGACTCCAGGGCCAGTGCTCTGTTCACTATGCCACCTAGGCACCCCTTTTTTATAAGAAATTGAAGTTCAGAAAGGAAACAGATTCAAGATAGCTTAAGTGAGTAAGAGATCTAGGAACTGGTGGAAGTTATTCCTCTTGGAAAAGGTCTTTGTTTTGTGTTTTTTTCCCTCCCACTTCATTCATTCATTTATCTATTTATTTTTAGTTTTCATCATTCACTTTTATAAGATTTTGATTTCTAAATTTTCCTCCCTCCCTCCCCTCCCCAAGATGGCATGCAATCTGATGCATGCTATACAGGTACAATCATATTAAACATATTGAAAAAGATCTTTGTGATCAGAGCTTCAGATATTGTAGGAGGTAGGGAAACTCCATTGTTCAGTAAAGAGATTGGTTGTGGGTGGGTGGGGAGGTATCTTCTGAGGAGCTCTTGCCAGATACCCTGGAGAGACCCTGAGGGGACAATATTCTTTTCTGGGGTTATTGGGTCCCAAGGAACCACAATTTCCATGAAACAGGAACAGAAAAGGCTTCCAAGAAACTGGAAAATGACTTGGCTTTCCCAATGGTTCATCCTTTTCCACTTGGCAAGTAGATTGCTCTTTCCTATCCTCCCTATCCCTCACCCACCAGTTCAGCATCTACATAAGGGAGGATGGCTGACTAATGAGGCCCAACCCTATTTGATTTCTCTTTAGCTGCCAACCTATTCCTCCAGGACTTGCTACTGTATACTGGGAGTTTTGAGAGTCCATATATGGGAATATAAATTCGTTTGTTGTTCAGTTGTTTTTCAGTCCAATTATTCAAGATTCCATTTGGGGTTTTCTTGACAGAGACACTAGAACGGTTTGTCATTCCTTCTCCAACTCATTTTACAGAAGAGGAAACTGAGGCAAACAAGGTTAAGTGACTTGTCCAGGGTCCCACAGCTTGTGAGTCTGAGGTCAGATTTAAACTCAGGTCTTCCTAACTGCAGGCCTGGTATTCTATCCACTGAGCCACCTAGCTGCCCTATTAAGTTCATATGACTTAGCTAGGAGGGATCTTAAAGTTTATTAAAGCCAACTGTTCCAGGATTGTAAAGCATAATTCTGCCTGGGGGGTGGGAGGATGGCTGAGATCATCCATTCTCCACCTATCCTCCATGGGTTGCTAGAGTCATCTTCCTAATTCTTCAGTCTGATCTTGATTAAACAAACAAAAAAGTCATGTGTGCCCATTACCTACTAAATACAATTTAAATAATTGAATTTTCATATCAGTCTCCTTCACATATTCTGTGTTCTGGCCAAATTGTACAAGTATCTCCCCCCTTGTCCTGCTTTCTCTCATCTCCACTTCTTTGTTCATGCCACTCCTCAAGTCTGGAATGGATTTTCTTTGACTTCCTTTTACTTCCATCTGTTAGATCCCTCCCTTCCTTCAAGGCTCAGCTTTGATGCACTCTCTCCCTCCAGCCTTCCACAAAATCTTCCTGCTTCTTCCTCTACCTCCAAAAAGATCACTCCATTCTCAGATTTCTCCTGGCACTTTGTCTGGATGTCTCCTTTGTCCTGGGCACACATCACTCTATCTCTTGCTTATCTGTGGACCATGTTGCATTGTCCCTCTAGACTGTAAGCTTCTTGAGGGCAGGGATGATGCCATTTTTTTCATGTCAGTATCCCTAATACCCAGCACATGGTATGCTCAGCAGACTTACAGCTTATTAAGTGTTTTTTAAAATTTTTAAAATTTTTATTTTTTGCCTTTTTTTTTGGAGGGGGGAAGGTAGGGCAATTGGAGTTAAGTGACTTGCCCAAGGTCACATGGCTAGTTTTTTGTGATTAGGTGTTTTTTTAATTGGAATTTTTATTGTTGAATAATGATGGCAATCATTGCTATTGTTCAAGGATCCCCTCTTATCCTCCAAGAATCTAGGAAAAAATGTCTAAGCTTAGGTTTCAGCTTGGAAGAGAAAGTAGTACTAGTAGAAAACAATGGTTAACTGGTGCTCCAATAGCAGTTCTCTTGTTGAATAGCTACTGAGGCAGCTGTGTGCTGAAGTGGATAGAACTTGGCCTGCCATCAGGAAGATCTGAGTTCAAATCCTGCCTCAGGTACTTACTAGCTGTGTGACCCTGGACAAATTACTTAACCTCTGTTTGCTTCAGCATTGTCATCTGCAAAATGTGTCTCATAATATCACATACCTTCTAGGGTTGTTGTGAGGGTCATATGAGATTAATGGGGACATGGGGACAGTGCCTGGCACAGAGTAGGAGTTATATAAATATTAACTCTTATTATTAGCTGTGTAACATTGGGCAAGTCAACATTGATTGTTTGAGCTGGAAGAAGCCCTAGAGCTGGGGTTTTTCATCGAGGGTCAGTGACCTTGAAACTTTGAATATCTCAATAACTAGATTTCACTATAATTACTTTCTTTTATAGTCTTGTATGTCTTATTTTATGCATTTAAGGTTACTCTGAGAAGAGGTCCATAGGCTTTACCAGACTACCAATGGGTTCCATGATATATATACATATGTGGATGGATGGATGGATGGATGGATGTATACATAAAGGTTAAGAACCCCTGCCATAGAGTGTTTGGGTTGGGGAAGATCTTAGGATGTAGAAAGTTAGAATATAAGACATAAGAGTCACTGTAGAAGAGGCTTTAGAACATGAAATTTAAAAAATGAATAGAATGTAAGGTCATAGAACACGGGATGTTGGAGCCGGAAGGGACCATTTGTGATCATAAGCCCCAGTCATTTTATTTTATAGATACTGAGATCTACACATAGATTTGATTTGATATAAATAGTAACACTTTATTTTGTAGAACTGAGGCCTGAGGAGGATCAATGACTTGCTCAAGGTCCTATAACAAGGTAGTGGCAGAGTTAGGACTAGGGCTCTGGTCATTTAGGTAGCTAGGAGCTGCAGGATAAAACTTTGGACCTGAAGTAAGGAAGACTCAAGTTCAAAACCTACCTCAGATACTTCTTAGCTGTGTGACTCTGGGCAAGTCACTTAACCTCTGTTTGCCTCAGTTTCTTCATCTGTAAAATGGTATAATAATGCCCAACTTCTTCCAGGGTTATTGTGAGAATCAAATGTGATAATATTTGTAAAGCATTTAGTGCAGCATGTTTCCTGGCACATAGTAGGTGCTATATAAATATTGCTGTTGTTGTTCAGTTGTTTTTAGTCATGTCTAACTCTTCCTGACCCTATTTGGGGTTTTCTTGGCAAAGATACTGGAGTGGTTTGCCATTTCCTTATCCAGCTCATCCCTCATTCCAGATGAGAAAACTGAGGCAAACAGGGTTAAGTGGCTTGCCCAGGGTCTCACAGTTAGTGTCTGAGGCCAGATTTGACCTCAGAAAGACAGGTCTAGCTGACTCCAGCCCTGCCACTCTAGCCATTATGCCACTTACCTGCCCTATTTTTATTATTGCCTCCCTATTACTATTACTACCTTCTTAATTCCCTGCCCATTGTCCTTTCCACTCCACCACATTTCCACTGTCTTGGTTTTCTAGACTTTGCTTTCAGCTTCTGAGCCCTCTGCCCAGCAGCTGTCTCCCCTTTGTCAGATGGGACACAGTATATCAAGTTTCACCAGGGAAGGACAGTGCCAAGTGAGCAGGGTCGTGGGGGTGTGCTCTGGAAGGGCAATGGTTGCCTTGGCACATCCTGCAGCCTCCCTCCCCTTCCCCTTTCCCTCCAGCCTGTGATCTGACACTGCCCCAGCTGTTCCCCTGCCTCCCATTCCTCAGCAACACTACCACCAGGTGCTAGTTAAAAGAAAGAAAGTCCCTTGGAAAGGGAAGAACCAGCTCATGTCCATGGAAGAGCTGACGCCATTAGGGCAATGGGCTCCCACAGAACTCCAGCTTGGAATTTCCTCATCTGTCAAAGCAGAGGGTTAGGCTAAATGAACTGTGATGCTCCTTCCAGCTCTGTCATTCTGCATTTTAAGGCTCTTGTTGGCTTCAGCATTATATTCTAGCATTCTGGCTTCCAAGTTCTAACATCTTTTTTGAAGTCAGAAGATCTAGGTTTGAGTTCTGGCTTTGCACTTATCAACTGTGTGACCGGAGGCCTGGAACGTTACTAATCTCAGTTTTTCATCTCTGAAGTTGGGATAATCCTTGTACTGCCTAACATTCTACATTATAAGTCTTCTTCTACTTCTAACATTCAGTATTCTAAGTTCCTTTCCAGCTAGAATGTCCTATGAGTTCCTCCTAAAGAGGGTGGCTTAGGTACTTTGGACCCCAAGGCAGAGATTCAGGAAATTAAAATTCTGAGTGATTCCTTGCAGGTTCCACAGAGCTTATGATTAATAATCACTGACTTTTAAAAAGAGCTTTAAAATTTGTAAAACATCTTTATCTCATTTTCTCTTCACAATAGCCTTTTGTTGTTACTCCTATTTTTCAGATGAGGAAACTGAGATTATGTTACCTGCTCACACTGCTATTGTCAGAGGTCTCTCATGCTATCAAATCCCATGCTCCTTTTTCTATAAAATGTTGCCTCTCCAAATTCAAGTCCTTTGACTCCTAGGTTCTGGCCTTCTTCATTATAGGCAGAGTGACTATAGCCTCTCATGGGTCTGTCCACCAAAACCTACCCTTGATTTTTCTTCCCTTTCCTTCTGAGAAAAGGAAACCGGTTATCATATGACCTTTGCCAAGACTGTCAGATTCACAGGCTGAGTGGGAGAAAAGGGACCCCAGGGAGCTATTGGATTCCTCCCTTGGCTCAAGGCCCAACTTTACCCTCTGTTGAGCTCAGCTACTGCCCCTGGAGATTCTGCAGGGAGCCGCCACCAGGCTGGTGCCTCCCATCAGCCTCCTGTCATCAACAGCAGCTCCAGCCAAGCTCACCAAGGGAGGAGCTGGCTGAGAGATCTGTGAGCAAGACCTTAATCAGGGAGGATCCTCCTGCCCAGCCCTGGAAAATTAAGAGGAAAGTATCTGCTGAACACACACAGAACAGAGGAATGTTTTCCTAGACAGCTGAAGAGTGTAGAGGGTGGAGCACTAGCCTTGGTAGTATGAGCTTGATCCCATGCTCCATCACTTAGCATCCCTGTGACCTCAGAGACCTTTGTGAGCCTCAGTTTTCTCATCTATAAAATGGTGCTTGATTTCCTTACACCATAGCGTATTGTGAGTAAAAGTGCTTTGGAGGAAGGAGAAGGAGAAGGAGAAAGAAGGAAAAGAAAGATAGAGGGAGAGAGAGAAGGAGGAGAAGAAAGAAGGAGGGGGAGAGAGAAGGAGGAGGAAAAAGAAGGAGGACAAGAAAGAAGGAGAAAGGAGAAAGAAGAAGGAGGAGAAAGAAGGAAAAGAAAGAAGGAGGAGGAGACAGAAGGAGAAGGAGAAAGAAGGAAAAGAAAGATGGAGGAGGAGAGAGAAGGAGAAGGAGAAAGAAGGAGGAGAAGAAAGGAGAAAGGAGAAAGAAGGAGAAGGAGAAAGAAGGAAAAGAAAGATGGAGGAGAAGAAAGAAGGAGAAGAAAGAAGGAGGAGGAGACAGAAGGAGAAGTTTTCCCTAATTTGTAAAATGGGATAATAATAACACCTATCCCCCAGGGATGTTGTGAATATTTCAAATGAGATAATCTATGTAAAATAGTTAGCACAATGCCTGGCCTATACATAGTAAGCACTATGTAAATGTTAGCTATAATTGTTTTCATTATTATTAATTTAAATATCTTTTTTTTTTAAGCAATTGGGGTTAACTTGCTCAAGGTTACACGGCCAGTCATTATTTATGTGTGGGTGCTCATTTTCTGAGTCTGGGATCGATCCTGGGTTATCCCCACTCCAGGGCCGGTGCTCTTACTGCTCCCTCTAGCCACCCCAACATTTAAATATCATTTTAAGGTTTGTGAAGCACTGCCCACTCAGGGCAGGACAGCTTTTGCCATCCTCTTTCTGTCCTAGAGGTAGAGGATTGGAGCAATCTCATTTTTGGTGGGGTGTCATGCAAATTGTGCTCTGTTTATGTCCCTCTGTGCACACCAAGCAATACTCCTACTTCTCTCTAATTGCTTCTCTAGCCCACTCCCCACAGAGGCTGTTCCAAACCTTCTCTCCTCTAGCGTCCTCTATGACACCTCTGCCACCCTCTTAGCTAAGGACCCTGCCTCATACTTTAGTGAGAAAATAGGGACCATCCATCAATTCCTCTTCTCCCCTTCCATACACCTCAAAAATTCCTTCTCATCATCCCCAATTCTCTCCTCCCTTGCTCTAGTCTGATTGTTAGATCAAAGGATATAAACAGTTTAATTGCTTTCCTTGCAGAATTTCCAACTGATATCTAGATTAGATGGGCCATTCAAAGTCTCTTACAATAGCTCCTTCAAAATCTCCTCTCTTTAGTTTTATCCTCTTTAAAGCAAAGAGAATGATTCTTAAAAATCTGAAAAGAAGAAAATCGAGTACATCTCACAGCTATAGCTAGGAAAAGAATGTTGTTGTTTTTTTTTTGTCATCAGCCAATCTGCATGGTATGAGGTAAAACCACAAAATTGTTTTAATTTGCATTTCTCTTAATATTGAAATATGTTGTTAAATGGCCATTTATATTTTGCAGTTCTTTTGGGAAATGTTTATTTATGTTGTTTGATGTCAAACTCTTGCAGTCCCTGCATATTAAACCATATTTTGATATTTCATTTTCATATCGTCTTAGTTTTGAATATTTCTCTCCTCCTCTCCTACCCAACAAGCCATCTCTTAACAAAGGATGAAAAGGCAAGAGACAAAACAAAGGTTTGGCAAAACTCATTAACACATCTACCAAATCTTATAGTATATAGAGTATTCTACCCTCATATAGCTGCTTACTTTGGTAAAGAAGAAAGGAAGGGGGTGGCTAGATGGTGCAGTGAATAGAGCACCAGCCCTGGAGTCAGGAGGACCTGAGTTCAAATCTGACCTCAGACACTTAACACAAGAACTAGCCGTGTGACCTTGGGCAAGTCACTTAACCCCAAATTGCCCTGCAAAAAAAAAAAAGGTATATATATATATTTTTAAAGCAATTGGGGTTAAGTAACTTGCTCAAGGTTACATGGCTAGTCATTATTTATGCATGGGTGCTCATTTTTTGAGGCCGGATCTGATCTCGGGTCATCCCAACTCCGAGGCCAGCACTCTTACTCACTGCGCCACCTAGCCGCCCCTTTAGGGCAATTGGGGTTAAGTAACTTGCCCAAGGTTACACGGCTAGGTTTTTGTTTGTGTGGATTAAGTGTCAGAGGCCGGCTCCGAACTCAGGTCCTTCTGATTCCAGGGCCGGCGCTCTATTCACTGCACCACCTAGCCGCCCCCAAAAAGGTATATTTTTAAAAATTTGAACTCAGGTCCTTCTGACTCCAGGGCCGGTGCTCTACTCACTGCGCCACCTAGCTGCCCCAACAGGTACATTTTTTGAGCATTTCTTCAGGGTCAAGCTTGGTCTCATTATGATTTTGTAGCATTCATTTTTGGTATTTTGTTCTTTCCATTTACATTGTTTTAGTCTGTTTTTCTTGTTCTCTTTATTTTATTTCACATATATATTTCATATGAGTCTTCTCATAAAACTCTATTCATCATGTTTCAGAGAGCAGTAATCTTCTATTCTGTTCCAGAGGCATTGTGGTCTAGGGAATAGAGTATTGGACTTGGAATCCATAAGACCTGGGGTCATGTCCTGCCTCATTCACTTCCTAGCTGTGTGACTCTGGGAAAGTTATTGAATCCTATTTGCCTCAGTTTCTTCATCTATAAAATGAACTGGAGAAAGAAATGGCAAATCACTCTGGTATCCTTGCCAAAAAGCACCAAATGGGATCACAAATAATTGGACATGACTGAAACTACAATAACAACAGCTTAATGACTTCTAAGTTCCCTTGTGAACCTATGATCTATGCATGTACCATGTTTTATTTAGTCTTGCCCTATTTGATAAGCATCTACTTTATTTCCACATCTTTTGCTACCATAAAAAAGTATCTTGATGTGACTATTTTGGTTTGTGGGACATTTCTTTCTATCTTGATCATATGGACCAAACAATATGGACATTTTAGTCACTTTCTTAGCATTATTTCATTGCTTTTCAGAATGGTTGAAACAATTCATAGCTCTAACAAAAGTATATTAGTGTACTTGCCCTTCCACAATCCCTCCAACAACAGATCTTTCCACATTTTGTCATCTTTTCCAATTTGTTGGATCTGAGGCAAAATCTCAGAACTATTTTGATTTGTATTTCTCTTCTTAGGAGTGATTTGAAGCAATTTTTCATGTTGTTCTTCATATGCATATTTTAAAGAACTGTCTGTCCATATTTATCTACTGGGGAATAATAGCTCTTAGTCTTAAATGTATGTGCTAGTCCCCTATGTATCTTGAATTTCAGGCCTGTATCAGAGATATTTGAATGTAAAGATATTTTCCCAATCAGCAACTTCCTTTCTTACCTTAGTTGCCTTGATTTTGTTAAAAGAAAAGCTTTTAAATTTCATTTAATCAAAATTATCTAATAATTTTTGTTGTATTTATTTTCAGGGGCATGCTGGAATCAACTAAGTCTGGCTCTTGAGAGGTTAGCTGATGTGTCAAGTTTTCAGTGTGAACATTTTCACCTCAGAAAACAAAAACTGCTACAAATCAGGGTTTGATTGATTATTTTATTGATTGTCTAGACTTAAGAAAGTAATGGGAAAATGTGAATAATGCAAATCAAACTTAAAAATGTGTCATGAGCACATTTTTTGAAGAGTCAGTTGTTAAACATTTGCCAGGTAGATATATATAGATAAAGATACACACACACACACACACACACACACGTATCTCTCTCTATCCATGTGTATATATACTTTCATGACATTCCAGTCAAAGTGAACTCCCTTTCTATTCCCCCAACCTGGTCTGGCCTCCTCTCTACCTTTGTGCTTTTACTCACGCTATCCTCCATGACTAACATTCACATTCCAATCTGTTGAAATGTTTCTCTTCCATTTATATAAGCTCTTTTTAAGTTTGCAAAGCACTTTATACACATTTTCTCATTTGATCCAGCAACTATTTGAAGTACTTAGGTGCTATTATTATCCTCATTTTAGAGATGAACCTTAGTTTCATGGCCATGAGAAATTAAGTGACTTGCCCAGGTTTGCACAGTTACTGTGTCTGAGGCAAGATTTGAACTCGGGTCTCCCTGACTCCAAGTCCATCGAGTTACCAACTGTGTCACCTAGTTGTGTAATTAGGGCTATTGCTTTATCTGTCACATGACAGATATTAAAGTTACTTGAAGACGTCCCATTCCTCTTATTAGAGTGTATGATCTGAGGGAAGAAATGGTGCTTTGTTTACTTTTTATATCCCCATCTTTTTTTTTTTGAGGGGGAAGGCCTGGCAATTGGGGTTAAGTGACTTGCCCAAGGTCACACGGTTAGTAAGTATTAAGTGTCTAAGGCCGGATTTGAACTCAGGTTCTCCTGACTCTGGGGCTGGTGCTTTATTCACTGTGCCACCTAGCCACTGGAAAGGAGCTTACATTCTAATGGGGAAGACTGTAGGTGAAAGAGAGTAGAAAATCAAAAGGGAGGAAGATATTCATTATTCACTGAAATTCAAGAGGAAGGCTAAAGCATAGCAGGGAGACGAATGAAGCCCAGCTGGCCTGGGCTCATCTTCCAAATGAAGATCCTGGCTGGAACTCACCATTGAGAGAAGTGGCCTGGCAAAGAAATGAGGTATTTGAGGGCGAGAAGACTTTAAGCTCTGAGGGAAGTTCAGGTTTAGGAGGGAAAGGAGAATGGCAGGCCTGGGCCCATCCTCAAAATGAAGACTGCAGAAGAAATTTAGCAATGGGAGAGCAGAACCAATTAAGCCAGCACCCTTGTTTTGCAGATGGGGAAACTGAGGCTCAAAGGGGTTAACTGATTTCTGCTTAAGGTAACTTAGCTATTAAGTATCAATTAAAGCCTTATAGACACATGGGAGTTAGAAAGGACCTTGGAGATCCTCTAGTCTAATTCTATCATTTTATAGATGAAGAAACTGAGGCTTAGGGAGCGTGTGATTTGTCCCATCACACAGCTGGTGAGCTTCAGAGCCAGGAGTCAGTAAGTAGGCACATAGTAGGCATTACATGCATACTTAGTCCCTTCTCTTCTGGATCTGTATCGCATCCATCTGTTGTCCTCTAACCAGGCCTCAGGAGGAATGAGGGGGACTGGATGGAACTGGAAGGACACCCACCTCCCCCTTCCAGTCATACACATCCAGGTCTGCATTTGTTTCTATGGAAGGACCTTTGTCTCCCTTTCTTCTCATGCTCTGTTGGGCACCTGGCTGAATACAAAATATCTCATTGAGATACTAAGGAATCTGCCTGGTTTCCTAGGTCTGCAAAGGAAGGAAGTAACTCCCATTGGCTAGTTTCTTTTATCTGCCTTTGCTAGTCACCCAATGTCTGATAGAACTGAGCTCTGGAAAGAGCTCTGCATTTGGTGCCAGAATCCTTCCTCTGCCACTTCCTAACTCTGTGACTTCAGGGGAGCCCCATTTACCTTCCCAGGCCTCAGCTCCTTTATGTCTAAAATGGGAATGATAAACTGCTGTGGGCTGCTCAGTGTCCAGCACTGAGCATGATCCGGAGACGTGAATAAGAAACGACCAGGCCATGTGGATGGCTCAAGGAAGAACCATGAACTCCGTTTCTCAGGGAAAGGTTTTTATACAGCAAAGAGACAAAGGATGGAAAGGAAGAGAAATCATTATCTTAGTCTGTTGTATCCTGGAAGTAGCATGGCAGTAAGGCCTCTTGATCCCTAGCTGCCATAAAGTCTTAGGAAAAGTCAGTTATCTCTTATTACATGCAGTCAGTTACATCTCAAAGGATGCTCTTGAGAGCTGGCCTCAAAGCCTAATGGCCAAGGCCGCATCATCAAGAACATCTGCATAGGAACTGACTTCCTGCAAATGTTTTGGACAACTAAAGTTTTGGGGCAGAGTCTTACATCTGGGTCTTCAGAACTTCTTAATGCAGCCGCAGTCATAAACAGATACAATTGAGAGCAAATCTCAAAGCTGAAGCACAGTCCTCAACAGATATCATGTTTAGAGCTGGCCGCTCAAAGATACCAGAGTTCGGAATCAGATATATCCTGGGACAGAATCCTGTTGATCTCAAGAACTCCAATAACATCCTTTTAAATGCAACCCATATCAAAAGAACTCCGGAGCAGACTTAGTGAAAAATCGAATCTCAAAGAGATCTTTGACATGCAGGTCCACTGATATCAGGGTAATTATCAGAGTCCTGGGACAGGCCTCTTTGACTCACCACAATAAACCTTGAACTACTTATCACACCAGGTTGTGTGGGGATCAGATGAGACAATGCTTGTGTGGGGATAGTCAGGGGATCCTCCTTTGTTAATCAGACTGGGGCATTTCTCATGTAACAGGGTGCCTTGGCCCATCTGGTGGGCCCTAAGCTTGAGCCTCTTCCCTTGAATATGCATTCCAGCCCCTTCCTAGAGGGAATGCACAATCAGAGGTTCTTGGCTGGTCATGTGATCCTCATGTCAGGGTTTGGGGAGACTGTCAGTGAGGATTGGTGATTGTCTCCCCTCTCCTCCCTTCCCTTTCTTTCTTCTCTTCCCTTTTCCCTCCCCTCCCCTTCCTTTCCCCTTCACTGCCGCTATATGCACAGGGCAGTGAGAGCATGTGCTTGTGTGGGTGAACCTGATTTTTATTCATTAAAAAAAATAAAATTGCATTTAAACTTTAAAAAATATAAATGTTTGTTGCTGCAAGAGATCTTGGGAATCTGATTTTAGAACATAGAATGTTAGAAGTGGATATATAATGCTATTTAATAAAGGACTTTAGTTATGTTCTACAAAGTACTTTATTCACAGCCATCCTGTAGATAGGGGAGATATCATGGTGCCCAATTTGCATACGAGGAAACTGAGGCTCAGAAAGATTGAATAGCTGTCCCAAGGTCAGTTTCTAAGTATAAGAGCTGGAATCTGAACCCAGATATCCTTACTTTAGCTTCCTATATTTGTTCCACTATGTCACACTGAAAAGGACCTGAAAAGTAACTTTATTTGCTTCCCTCCATTTTAAAGACAGCAAAAACAAAGACTCTTGGTTCTGTTGCTTTAAAATGGACACTCTGGTTTAGCCATGAAAACTGCTTGCCTACATTATTGCCAGCCATTCTTAGACTAACCTTGCCTGACTAGGCTTGTTCAGAGCTTGTGCAATTAGACAACTGCTGCCTGCCTTTTAATGTCCCCGGAGATCACAGCTGGTCCCAAATAAGACCACAGCTCCATATCTTCCTGCTCGTTTGATTTGATCCTTGAATAGGCAGCAGCTGTTGGAAATTTCATGGCAGCTCATGATGGAATTTTATGACCCAAGCCCTCAGGTCTCTAGACCCAACCAGTAGCCCAGAATCCTCACTCCGAACTATCTTCCCAGATCTACCCCCTGGCTGGTCTGATCCCAATTATTTCAGCCCCTCCCAACCTACTCTCTAGGAGCTACTTGTCGGATATGTGTATCCAAGTAATATCGCCATGAGATGCCTAAAGCTCTCAGCATCCTAGCTCTTCCTTAAGTAGGTCAAAGACTTGGCTGGGGAACTCTATTCTAGATAGGCAGATCAGGAGATGGGGAGCTACACAGCTTGCGCTGGAGAGTCTTTCTACACACAGCTCACAGCATGGTCTAACTTGAAGGGACCTTTGATTTTATAGAGGAACAGTCTGAGGACCAGAGAGAGGAAATTGCTTACTCAAGGTCACATAGTTCTTTTGAAAAATTAATTTTACTTATAAGGCTATTGCTTTTATATCACAATCGTTTCTGGGTATTTCCACCCCCACCCCCAAGTGAGGTCTCCCACATGAAACAGTTAAGCAAAATCGGTGGACACAGTGATTGCATTTCGTTGTGCACACAATATTCTCAGTCTGCTTTCTTTCTTTTTTATCATGACTTTTAATTGCATTGTTATTCTGAATAACAAACACTTTGGTGTAACAAACACCAAAGAAGACAAACATTTCCATATACAAAGTCGAACAGAAAAAAAAGAACTGTGTGTAATGCTGTGAATCTGTGTCATAGACAGTTTGCTTTTCTTAAGTATGTAATAAATTTAACATGTTTTCAAAGCTGACCTGATTGCCTGCTTCCTACTGACTTGCCTTCTGTTCCCTTCTATGCAATTTTGGAAATGCTTTAATTCCCTTCTCCTCCCCTCCCCTCAGCTTATTTTTTGCAAATGATGCATAAGGAAGGGTCCTTGGTTCAGAGCAGGAGCAGGTATTCTGTGACTGTTTCCTGTTGGCTTGTTGGATGGTAAAGAAAAGCCTGAGTATATATACAAGGCTAAAAGTAGATAATTCCAGGGGCAGCTAGGTGGCACAGTGAATAGAGCACTGGCCCTGGAGTCAGGAGGACCTGAGTTCAAATTTGACCTCACACACACACACACACACACACACACACACACACACACACACACACACACACACACACAAAACTAGCTGTGTGACCTTGTGCAAGTCACTTAACCCCAATTGCCCTACCTTCCCCCCTCCAAAAAAAAAAGCAAAAAAAAAAAAACAACAACCCCAAACCAAGACAATTCCCACTTTCTCTTTCTTGGTGGCAACTGAAGAAAGAAATGTGAATGAGGAGAGAGGCTCCAGGCCCTTCTCTCTGGATGTGGCTTCCAAGTGGCTTTCCTTACAATGCTGTCACATTCACAAACCATACTTTGGTTCGGGTCATTTTCCAAATGATGGGCATCTTCGGTTTCCACTTCACAGCAGACTTGAGATAGGTTATCTTTAAGCTCCTCAAGGGTGGGCACTTTTTGTCTTTGAATTCTAAGTACTTAGCACAGTGCCCAGGAAGTAAAAGTTATTGTTGTTACTTGTGCCTGAAACTTCATGACCCCATTTGGGGTTTTCTCAGAAAAGATACTAGAGTAGTCTGCCCTTTCTTTCTCCAGCTCAGGGTAACAAAATAGATGTGGTTAAGTGATTTACCCAGGGTCACACAACTAATAAGCTGGATGATGAACTCTAAGGCTGGATTTGAACTCACAAAGATGAGTCTTCCTGACTCCAGGCCTGGCACTCCATCCACTATCCCACAATGCCTCCTACTATATAAAAGATATTTTTTAGATATAAAAGTATCTAAAAAGCACTTAATAAATACACGTTAATTGATTGCTCTTATCTAAACCTCACAGCAACTCTTGGAGGAAAACACTACAGGCATTATTATCCTCATTTTTATGGAAGAGTAAAGTCCAGTGCCTTGCCCCTTGCCCCTGCCACACAGCTGGTAAGTGTCAGGTCACATAGCTTTTAAATACCAGAGCTGGGATTCAAACCCTGATCTGTATCCAAGTCATAATTTACATTTTTATAGCACTTTGAGCTTTCCAAAAAGCTTCCTCACAGCAATCTTATGTGGGCATTCACAGAGCAAGCTTTTGGGTAAGCTTTACCATTGAACCTTTCTCTAAGGCAAGGGTTATTCATCTTTTTTGTATTATGGACCCTTTTGACTATCTGCTGAAGCCTAGGGACCCCCTCTCAAAAGAATGTTTTTCAATGTATAAAATAAAATTTCTAGGATTACAAAGGAAACCAAAAGTTAATGAAAAGAAATATGTACATTTCTTCCCCATCCAAGTTGCCAACTTCCTGAAATTCATCCGTAGAACATCTGGGCTCCATAGACTCTAGGGTCCCCACCCTAAGGTGATGTTCTGTGTTCCTAGGTACTATTCCAGTAGCCAATGGGAATGCTTACCTCCTAGTATGCTGACAGACACAGGGAAGGCACACAGTGAACACACCTATACCTTTAACTTTTTTTTTCTGAATTTAAACAACAAAAAGGCATTTCTGTGAACACCAAATAGGATTCTATATGAAACTGTGAATCTCAATTTCAGATTGCCTACTTTTTAAAAAGTAAACTGAAGTAAAATAAATTCTACATTGCTATCTTCAAAACTGTGTCTGTGCTTCTGTTTCTTTCTGTTCTGTTCATTTTTTTTAAGTTACAATGTTTTTCTCTTTTGGCAGCATTATTGCTAACTTCTCCCCAAACCCTATTAAAAACCAAGAAAAGAAAGGGTACACCTCATACCCATCACCTTTATGAAGGGAGATGGGTACCATGTCGCATACAGGTGCTCTGGGGACACCGCCAGTGTTCAGCGCTTTGGAAAGAATTCTTCTTTTGTCTTTCAAAGCTGACTTTTTTTCTACAATGATGCTGTCCTCCTGTCTGTGCCATCATATGCACCATGATTTTCTGAAATGATCTTTTTGAACATTTCTTAAGGGGCAATATGTTTCATTACACTCAGTCATTTCCTAATTGTCTAAGAGGTGATCGAAGGTCTCCCTTAGAGTCTAGACTTCCTCTCTTCTCCTCTCCTCTCTGCTTCTCTTCCCTTCTCATCCTCTTTCTTCTTCCTTTTAATCTTCTTTTCAGGATCAAGAATTTTGTTTTACTTGTATCTTTTTCTTTCACCAGTAGTAACCTCTTAGCCCTGACTATGTGTTTGTGTAGTGTCTTGATTTTTCACAAGAGGAAACCAAGACTGAGAAACAAGTAACTTACCCAGTAGGAGTAAATGCCAAGATTCAGACCCTGTTCTCTTGACTCCTAGGCTCTAGTGCGCAATCTACTATACCATGTTACCTTCTGACTATTTTTGTACTTTTCTCCTAGTAAATCCTTTCTTAAACTCAAGATTGTTGGGGTGTGGCAAAGGAAGGAAGTAGGAGTGGGGAGGGAGAAGGCTTATGTTGTAGGTGAGTCAGGTTTGGTGAGGAAGCATTGCCTAGCAATCCTTGGGCAAATAAATGTCCCTAATGCTCTGCAGATTCTCTTTCTATCTTCCAAGGATCCTTGAACCTTGTAGAACAAATCTATTGATATTCCTCTCTGGGCCCCTTTGTATCCCTTAGCATTTGGCACCATTCTTCCTCTACTTACTGAAAACTGGCTGTAATAAAAGCGATCTCTTAGGTTCTACCCCTATGCAGGCTAGACTAGTTTTCTTTAAAAGATTTTGAAACCATCCTTGAGATTTAATTGATCGCACAGTGTAAGGCTTGAACGATTGGTGTAGCTTCTTGGTATCCTGAGTACAAAAAGCCAAGCCATGAGGTGTCAGAGGCTCCTCCCTTGGGTTTCTGAGCAATTGCCCTGCCTGGCTACCACAGAATTCAGGGAAGCCACACCTAGCTGAATCAAAGCTGCACCTTTGCTGAATATTCTTTCCCAGATGTTGCTAAGTAAATAAAACTCCTTTTGTTTACTGCTGGATGGCCTACAAGTGTTTCACTTCATTGCATTTCCAAACCCGAGTCAGGCTCTCTGTAACACTGACAAAGGATCTTAATCTGGACTTGGTAACTCCCAACTCTGCTTCTTCTTTAAAGTATCTTCCACAGATGGTCCACATCACTTTACTTTGTAAGTGACTTCTTAGTCCCACTAGGACCTGAATTCAAGGAACCCTTTCTTTTTAGTTCTTTTTGCCTTCAGAGGCTACAAGCCTAGGTGGTAGTAGACAGCTCACAATGGCAGCATTTGGAGATGGGATGCCCAACCAATGCTACACTTGCAAGGAATCTTAGAATAGAGTGTTACAACCAGGACAAAGCTCAGAACAAAGAATGTTAGATTATAGAATGGGGGCAAGCAGAAGACAATCATTTGTCTCCCCCCACTCTGGGAGCTAGAGCCATCAAGCCAGCTGAAAGGCCTTTTCTCTGATGCAGTGCCAAGAACAAAGTCCCAAAGAGAAGATGAATTATTTCTATATCTTATCATATATAGCCTAAGTGTACTGTATCCATCAAGAATGACCATTAACCTGTGACCTTATGGTCACTGTTAGATCAATAATGTAGCAACTTAGTGGAAACCAAAGGAAAAGAGGAGTTCAGTCTCCTTATAGTCCTCTTCCCTGAAATCTCCTGGGAAAGGAGGTTGAGGCAGCTTAAGAAGCAGAGTGAGGTGGTGCAGTGACTAGAGGACTGGCCCTGGAGTCAAGAGGACCTGAGTTCAAATGCTGCCTCAGACACTTACCACCTGTAGTGACCCTGGGCAAGCCACTTAGCCCCAATTGCCTCCAAGAAAAGAAGGAAAGAAACAGTGTGGGGTAATGAATGAATCATGAGTGAGACAATCTGAGATTTAGCTCTGCTCCTGCCCCTAACTCTCGGTGTCTTTGGACAAGTCACTTCATTTCTCTGGGTCTCAACTTTCTCTTTAAAATTGTTTTCTTTTTTTTAATTATTATTGACTTAACCATTAAAAAACCCACAAAGCTTCCATATATAAAGAGATATAAAAGATTAGATATGTGCATGCAAACATATATAAAACCATGAATCTCTAATGTAGGCAGCTTGCTTTTTAAAATATATGTTAAATTTAGCAGAGTAGTATCAGCACTGCCCTGTTTGTCTTTGGTCCCCTTTGAACTTCCTCCTGCTCTTTTCTGTGTATCTTTTAAAAATGTTTCATTAACAATCTTTCCTTCCTTCCTTCCTTTCTTCTTTCTTTCTTTCTTTTTTCTCTCTCTTTTTCTTTCTTTTTTCTTCCTTCTTTTCTTCCTTTTTTCTTTCTTCTTTCTTTCTCTTTCTTTTTCTTTTTTCTTCCTTCCTTCATTTCTTTCTTTCTTTCTTTCTTTCTTTCTTTCTTTCTTTCTTTCTTTCTTTCTTTCTTCTGTCTTCTCCTTTTCTCCTCCTCCTCCTCCTCTTCCTCCTCCTCCTTCTTCTCCTTCTTCTTCTTCTTCTTCTTCTTCTTCTTCTTCTTCTTCTTCTTCTTCTTCTTCTTCTTCTTCTTCTTCTTCTTCTTCTTCTTCTTCTTCTTCTGTTATTATTATTAACACTATACACTCAACACTTTCCACAACTCTATTTTCTCCCTCCCCTGGTAGAAGCCTTACCTTGTTACAGATAATTCTGATCAAACAAAAAAAAAAAGTTCCATGATGGCCACGTCTAAAAGTGCATGCCTCATTCTGTACCTCTAGTCCATGCCCTCTCTGCCAACAGATGAGAAGCAGGCTTTAGATTTCTAGTCTTCTAGAAGGGTGATTGATCACTGCATAGTTGAATTGACATGATCCAGATTCACTTTTCTTTCCATTATTTCATACTACCTTTAGAGGAAAGTATCATTAGTGTAAAAATATGACTCTCATCCTAGGTCTCTCTCTGTCTCTCTGTCTCTCTCTGTCTCTCTGTCTGTCTGTCTGTCTGTCTCTCTCTGTCTCTCTCTCTGTTTTAATTTAACTGTGGTGGGGGAGGTGGGGCAGAGTAGCTAGGTGGTACAGAGCACCAACCGTAGAACTAAGAAGATTTGAGTTCAAATCTGGCATCAGACACTGACTAACTGTGTGATCCTGGCCAAGTAACTTAACCCCTATTTGCCTCACTTCCTCATCTGCAAAATGGGGACATACTGGAGAAGGAAATGGCAAACCACTCCATTATCTTTGCCAAGAAAACTCCACAGACAAATCCATGGGATCACAAAGAGTTGGACAGGACTGAATGACTGTAACAACAACAAAAGCCATTGCCACTTCACACCTCTGGCCTCAGTTTTCTCATCTGCTAAATGGAAGGGATGGGACCAGATGTTCTCTAATGTCTACTCTGGCACTAACATTCTATCTTGAAAGGTCACTTCCAGTTCTGGTATTTTATCTTCTAAGGGAATTTCTAGATCTAGCATTTTATGTTCTATATTCTAACATTCTGTGTTCAAAGGTCACTTTCAGCTTTAATATTCTAAAATTCTATGTTGTAAGAACATTGCTAGTCCTAACATTCTATGTTCTAGATCATCACACTCCATGTCCAAAGGTCCCTTCCAGTTCTAAAATCGTGTTCTAATATACTATGTCCTAAGGATTATTCTAATTCTAACATACTTGGTTCTAAGAACTATTCCAGCTCTAACATTTGGTGTTCTAAACTTTAACATTTTGTATTCTAAGGTAGGTTCTAGATCTAAAATCCTATGTCCTATAGTCTGTCATTCCATGTTGGAAGATCCCTCTCAGATCTGTGTTCTATGACTATGTGTGATTCTCAATAGCATTTGAGGCCAGCTGGTGTCCAGATTGTCACAAGCTCCCAATTAGTGGGATCCCCAATGAATGGGTTTTAGTGTGTTGTGTCTTTTCCCAATATATTCACTCGACAGACTCCAGCTGGGACAGCTGCCTTGGAGAGCATGAAAGGACACTCTGTGGGTGGTGGTGAATGACTGCTCTTTGTTCACTTAGGAATTCATTCAACACATATGTATTATGCCCCCCACGCCAACACTTCATTGCATGCCAGGTCTGTGCTGGGCATTAGAGAGAGGATAGAATGAAAAGGAAAAAAAAATCATGCTCTCTGCCCTTGAGGGGCTTATAGTCTGGTTGGGGGGAGAAGATGACTTTGAATAGTGACCCCCTCCCAGATTTTTCTGGTAGAATCAATATTGATACATAATAATATAATTTATATAAGTATACATATATACACATAATAATATATTTCTATTCTGTGTAATGCTTAATTCCTCCTATCCTGACTCTAGACTTCTTTCTCACCATATTCCTGCAGACTTCTCACCATGATAAATCCCTCCACTCAGTGGTGTGCTTGAACCAGCTCTGATCAATCTTTCAGCTGATTGCTAAATTTTCAGTGTGAGGTTTTACATTTTGGAAATCAGCAAATACTATAAATCAGGGCTTGATTTATTATTTTATTGATTGTCTAGACTTAATAAAGTGATGGAGAAAATGTTAATGACCAGAAGAGAAGGGAATAAGTATTCATGTAGTGCCTATTATGTGCCTACTTACTAGCTGTGTGACCCTGGGCAAGTCACTTAACCTCAGTTTGCCTTAATGCACTGGAGAAGGAAATGGCAAACCACTCCAGTATCTTTGCCAAGAAAACCCTATGGACAGTATTGTCATGCTATGGTCCCCAGAGTCACAAAGAGTCAGATATGACTGACTGACCAAATAGCAACAACCATGGCAGGGCACCGTACTAAGCACTTTTACAAATATCTCATTTAATTCTCCCAACGATTCTTTCAGGTCATTTTACAGCTGAGGAAACTGAGGCAAACAGATGCTGAATCTGAAGTGAGTTAGGGCCAGCTCTCTATCTACCATATCACCAGTTGTCTAATTATGCAGAGTAAACTTAAAAATGTGTCTTGGGTAAATTTTTCTGGAGAGCTTATAGTTTAATATTCACCAGCATGCCACTGCCTCCACCCGTCATTTCTTCCTTTGATTAGTTAGCTCTTTCCATAACCACCATTTTAAGAAAGGGCTCTAGATCAGTCTGGTTCATCCTTTCATTCCTCTCTGGGCTCTACTCTTGACTCTGGCTGTTTTATCTTCCCTGCCCTCTTTTCAAACTCTCCCAGCTTCCAGCCTCAGTTTCTTTTACGTATCATCTTTCCTCATTAGAATTTAAGTTCCTTGAAGACTGGGACTATTTTCCTTTTTGCTTACTCCTCTTGTTTACCCACAGTACCTGCCCCACAGAAAATCTTAAATCAAAGTTGGTTGCTGTTTGCAGAATGCTCACATGCTTTGCTCAGAACAACCCTGTCAGGTAGGAAGGGCAAGAATTATTATTACCACTTCCAGTTGGGGGAAATTGATATCCAAGATTTTAAATGACTTTCCTGTGGTTAATTATCAATCAATAAACATTGATTATATTCCAGGCATTGTGCTAAGAGCTTGGGCTACAAAAAAGAGGCAAAAGACAGTTCCTGCCCTCAAGGAGCTTACAATCTAATAGGAGAGAGAACATGTAAACAAATATATACAAAGTACTCCTAGTTCATTGCTCTTTCTAATACATTTCTCTGCCCTTTAAAAGTGAGGTATCCTCCTAGTGGTGCAGTTGATAGCACCAGGTCTGGAGTCAGGAACATGAATTCAAATTCAGCCTCAGACACTGACTAGCTTTGTGACCCTGGAAATGTCACTTAACCCTTATTTGCCTCAGTTCCTCATCTGTAAAATGGGGACACACTGGAGAAGGAAAGGGCAACCACTCCAGTATCTTTGCCAAGAAAACCCTCACAGACAAAGTCCATGTGGTTATGTACAGTTGAATACAGCTGAATGACTGAAGAACCACCCACTCCTATACCCCCATATAGAAACCCACCCACACATCTCCCTTCTCACCCTCTGTCTCCCAGCACAGAAAAGGCAGGTGGAAATGTCATGAGCCTCAGTTTAGGGCTCTCTGGAGCATTCACTTATGCCTCTAGGTGTACAAAGGGGATGCCATGAAGGCGACTCCTATTCAGGAGGGCAGTCTGTACTAGCACTCTTTGAGCTGGGGTGGGGGTGGGGTGGGATGGTGGGGATCCTCCCAACTAGAATTCAACAGATTTGATTTAACAAAGCTTAAGTACTTGCTGCAGGCAAGGTAGTGGTGTGAGGTGATGAGGATACACATTCAAGGTAAAACTGTCCTGGCCTCAAGGAACTTACATTCCACTAGAGACAGAGAAGAGGGGGACAAAAAGTCCACAGATAAAAAAATATAAAATAGGAAGGGAGAAGACCTGTGATTCCCTTGGTATAAGGAAGTTCTGAGTGAAGAAACCTTTCTACACTGGATCATCTCAGAGAATTACTTAGAGTACAAAAAGTTGTTACTCATCCAGGGTAACACAGCCAGCACATGTCAAAGTCAGAACTTGAACTCTGACTTTCCTGCCTTCTAGGCCAGTTCTCTATTTACCTCCTCACACATATAATCACACAAATGTGTACATATAATATGTAGATGCCTATATGTATCAGTACATATTATATTTTATATGCGTATATATGTGCAGGGTCAGGCCTTGTCAGATTTGCGTTTCTCTGCTCTTCAAAACCTCTGGAAAAATATGGTTATTGATTAGCCCAATGGTGGCCACCTGGGTCAACAATATAGCTAAGATGGTGAAAATGACCGTGATCAGTCATTTGGGTGAGGTAATTTGGGCTGGCTACAGACAAATGTCTCTGCCCACAGTTCTGATGAGGCAGGGTGAAGCTTCCGTCAGCGTGGACAGGCTCTCCTCTATGAGCAAAAGAAAGTGGCAACACCCAGCCATCAGTCCTTCCGCCCGGTGATTTCTGTCCATTTCATCAACACTGTTTAATTTAGTGGCATATTAAATTTATTAGCAGCTGCTAACCCTGTTTAATGTTTGATGTCAGCTATGCTAGTAGAGACTGGGGTTCTAAGCTCTGGAGAAAGTGAAAGACTCATCTAGTGCCCCCTAGGAGATCAGAGAACAGGGAGGCAGCCAAGAAGTAGGTTTTCCTCCCATGGAATTACAAACCCTTTGGTATTGCCTGAGGCAGTTTAAAAGCCAGTCATCTTGAGGGATAAAAGACTAAGGGATAAAAGACTGACTGTGTAAGAGAGAGATTTGTAATCTGACCATAATTCTCCTTGGAATACACAAATATGTGTGTGTGTGTATGTATGTGTTTGTACGAGCACTTACCTCTGTCTCTTTATCTCTATATCTATCTAGTTATCTTTTTTCCTCCCTCCTTCTCCTTCAGTCTCCCTCCCACCTCTCTGTTTCTGTCTCTGTCTCTGTTTCTCTCTGTCCCTCTCCTTCTCTCCATCTCTCTGTCTCTCTTTGTGTCTGTCCTCTCTTTGTCTCTGTCTGTATGTCTGTCTCTCTGCGTCTCTCTCCTCCACCTCTTCCTCCTCTCTCTCCCTCTGTCTCTCCCTCTCTCTCTGTCTCTCCCTGTCTCCCTCTCTGTCTCTCTCCCTGTGTCTGTCCTCTCTTTGTCTGTATGTCTGTCTCTCTCTCCTCCTCCTTCTCCTCTCTGTCTCTCCTCCTCCTTCTCCTTTTCCTCCTCCCCTCTCTCTCTGTATTTCCCTGTCTCCCTCTCTCTCTGTCTCTGTCTCTCTTTCTACCTCTATCTCTCTCTGTCTCTTTCCCCTTCTCCCCCACCCCCACTACCAACTCAAACCCAAGTATAAAGGGGAGATTAAGGAAGGTGATTGTGCCGTGTGGGCTTTCCTGGTTTCCTCTACCCTCAGCACCAGAGCCTATGCTACTTGTGGAAATTTCATCCACAGTGGTATGTAAAAAATGCTACATGCACACACACACACGTGCGTGCACATGCATGCACACACACCAAAACAAAGCAATGTGAAGACGGAGAGAACACTAACAGGTGGGGAGGAAGGATCAGACTTTGTGTAGGAAGTACCTCTGAGTTGTGCTTGAAGGAAGGCAGACATTCCACGAAGCAGAGGGGAGAAGGAAGAACCTTCTAGACATGGTGGAAGAAAGAAAAGACAGAATGCCAAGTGTGGGGAACAGCTACAAGTTAGTTTGGCCAGGACATATAACTTACAAAGTAGAACAATAGTATCTAAGACCGGAAAGGAGCTATACTGTAGAGAGCTTTAGAACCTTGGCTAAAGATTTTGGGGGCAGCTAGGTGGCTCAATGCACAGAGCACACATTCTTCAGTCAAGATCAGAGCCCAAATATTGACTCAGACACTAGCTATGTGACCCTGGGCCTCAGTTTCCTCATCCATAAAATGAGCTGGAGAAGGAAATGACAAGCCCCTCCAGTATCCATGCCCAGAAAATTCCAAATGGGGTCATGAAGAGTCAGACACAACTGAACAAAATTTCCCTATGGGCATTTCCATATGGGCATTTCCATATACTGTAATGCTGTATGGGCATTTCCATATGGGCAGCTGGAGACACAGTGGATAGAGCCCTAGGTCTAGAATCAGGAAGACCTGAGTTCCAATCCAGCCCCAGACTAGCTGCGGGGGCCTTGGGCAAGTTACTTTACCTCTGTTTGCCTCAGTTTCCTCAACTGTAAATGGGGATAAAACAACATCTACCTCATAGATGTGAGGACCAAATGAGATATTTTTAAAAGGGCTCAGCACCCTACCTGCCCTGTTGTTGTTATTGTCATTCAGTTGTTCTTCAGCTGTCTGACTCTTTGTGACCCCTTTTGTTGGAGGTTTCTTGACAAATATCGAACTGGTTTGCCATTTCCTTCTCCAGCTCATTTGACAGATGAGTAAAGTGAGGCAAACAGGGTTAAGTGACTTGCCCAGGGTCATATAGCTAGTAAGTATCTGAGGCTGGATTTGAACTCAGGAAGAAAAGTCCTGACTCCAGGCCCAGCACTCTATGCATTTTTCCACCTAGCTGCTCTGCCTGTCATGTAGTAGGCCTTATGTAAATGCTTATTCCCTCCCCTCTCTCCCATTGCACTTTAAAGTTTATACAGCATTACAGTATCCCAGAATTTTAGAGTTGGAAGGCACCTCAGTGACCATCTTGTCCAACCCAATGCTGGAAAAGAATCCTGATGAGTGGTTACCTGGCCTCTGCTTACAGACAGCCAATGAGGGAGTAGATGGCTCTACATGTTAGGAAGTCTTTTCTCACCTCCATCTTAAATTGACCAACACACTTCTATTTGTTGTTCCTAGTTCTTCCTTCTGGGTCAAACAGAGCAATTGTAATCCCTCTTCCAATGTGACACCCTTCAAATGCTTGATTTCAACGGCCAGACCCCTTCAACAAGTTTTTTTTTTTTCCTCCAGGCTCACCATGCCCAGTTCTTCCATCAGATCCTCCTTGTCATGATCCCAAGACCGGGTCACACCCCAGGTGCCCTCCTTGCCCTCCTCTGGACACTCTCCAGCTGACCAATATCTTCCTGAATGATTAGCCCCAGACCTGAACACAGTGTTCTTAATGTGGCTGACCAACGCAGATTCAGAGGTCCTCCTCCCAAATCCCTGGAAGATGTGCCTCAGCTCAGCCAAAGATCACATTCACTTTTTTGTTCATTTGTGGCTGCAACATCACACCTCTGACTTGTACCAAGTTTGTAATTTATTAATTCTGCCAGTTCTTTTCTAGACAAAACGCTAACCAAGTCTCCCTGATCTTGTGCTCATGAAATAGAAGCTTTGAATTCAAGCACAAGTGTTTACATTTATCCTTATTGAGGTCAGGTTTATTAATGTAGGCTGCCAAGATCTTTTGGGACCCTAACTCTCCTACCTGGTATGGGGCCATTTTCCCCACACCCCACATTCCTGTTTGTATTATCTGCAAATTTGATGAGTATACTATCTATGCTTTTATCCAAGTCATTGAGAAACATGTTAAACAGCACAGATGCCAAATCCCTGCGCGTTCCCCTGGAGACCTCCTACCAAAGGCACACTGAGCCATGATTTGATTCAGCTACTTCTAGACAGATCTAGAAATCCTGTGTCCCCATCCACTCCATATCCCTCTAGCTTTCCCACAAGAGTAGTGTGAGCTACTTTATCAAAAGCTTTGCTAATATTCAGGTAGGCTACAATTATATCATTCCCTGAATTAGTTTAATAACTAATTTATAACTTAATAATTAACTAATTAACTAACCTTCAGAAAAGGAAATAAGTCAGAAAAGGCAAGAAGTTTAGTCTGATGCAGCTGGTTTGATCTTGATAAAGCCAGGCAGGATCTTTGTTAGTACCATTTTTCCTTTCACCAACTATTTCTTCAGGGATACTTTACTGAATTTTCCAAGGCATTGAAGTCAAGTACACCAAGCAAACTCCACTTGGTGCCCCCCCTTTTTTAAAATTGGTCTATTAGAACATGGCTAGGTGGCACAGTGAATAGAGCACTGGCCCTGGAGTCAGGAGGACCTGAGTTCAAATCTGGCCTCGGACACAACACAAAACTAGCCATGTGACCTTGGGCAAGTCACTTAACTCCAATTGCCCTCTCCAAAAAGAAAAAAAAAATTGGTCCATTGGCCTTGTTATTGTTGTTCAGTCATTTTCAGCCATGTCTGACTCTTCATGACCCCATTTGGGGTTCTTTTTTTTTTGGCAAAGATACTAGAGTGGTTTGCCATTAACTTCTTCGGCTCATTTTAAGATAAGGAAAGTGAGGCAAACAGTTATGTGATTTGTCCAGTCATGAAGCTGGTAAGTGAGGCCAGAAGAGAACTCAGGAAGATGAGTTTTCCTGTCTCCAGGCCTGGCACTCTATCCACTGTGCCACGTAACTGCCCCATTGTCTGGTGATACTTCTGCTTGCCATAGTATTTTAAATGTCCCTGATTGTGGTTCAACCACAATATCCATTATTTCTTTCAGAATTCAAGAACATAGTTTCATCTGGACTAAGTAACTTAAATTCATCAAGGGAAACTTACTTACCCCCTTGCTTATCTTGGAAATCAACTCCCTTTTAGCCATTTGGTTCTGACAATTCCCCTTTAAAAAGGTCATTCTCCTTAGCAGACAAAACCAACAAAAGCAAAATGAGTGACTCTTATCTTCTCCTTGTGGTCAGCGATCCCATTCTGATTTATACCAAGTAGTCCTATCTCTTCTCTTCAGAGCCCCCTTTGTATCTTCCTCCTTCTCATAGAGCTTTTTAAAAAGCAGCATTTTTATTGTTCTTGATTTTCCTCAGCAATCCCAACTCTTTCTGAGCCTTAGGACTCCTGACTATTTTTATAGAATCTTGCCACAATCTTATAGTCATCCTCTGATATCTAACTGTGAGATGGGTAGTGCAAAGAGGATTGTTTCCTATTTTACAGATAAGTAGATTGAGGCCCAGAAAGGGTAAATAACTTGTCTATGATAACATAGCTAGTAGACAGAGTTGGAATTCAAACTCAGGCTTCTTGACTTTAAGTCAGCACTGGAAAGAGGCTTGTGTACCTTTTAGTCCAAATATTCCATTTTGAAGATGGGAAAATTTAGGACTAGTTAATTAGTAATAGATTTGGGACTAGAAGCCTGGTCTGCTGACTCTCAGACCAGTGCTTTATCCACGGATAGAAGGTGGTGGTATGATCTATTAGGGATGCTAAAGGGAACCAGATAAAGCAGAAGCAAAAGATGTGTCTTAAAAGTAAAACAAGGTGGGGGGGGGGGGTGGAGAGCCAAGATGGCAGAGTAAAAGCAGAAACTTGCATGAGCTCCTAGGAATATTATAGCCAGGTTCTGGAATTCCCAGATCAAGGAGAGAATATTACAAGCAGCCAGGAAGAAACAATTTGAATGTTGTGGAAACACAATCAGGATAACACAGGATCTGGCAGCTTCAACACTGAGGGATCAAAGGGCTTGGAATATGATATTCCAGAAGTCAAAGGAGCTGGGATTAAAACCAAGAATCACATACCCAGCAAAACTGAGTATCATGTTTCAGGGGAAAATATGGTCATTCAGTGGAATAGAGGACTTTCAAGTATTCTTGAAGAAAAACCAGAGTTGAATAGAAAATTTGACATTCAGATACAAGAAGCAAGAGAAGCATGAGAAGGTAAACAGGGAAAAGAAATAAGGAACTTATCAAAGTTAAACTATTTATATTCCTACATGGAAAAACAATAATTGTAACTGATGAAACTTTTCTCAGTATGAAAATAGTTGAAGGGAATAGAAGGCGTATGAATACATATGTGAATGTGTGTATACATATTGACAGGTGTACATAGATAGAGGGCACAGGACCAATTTAATAGAAAGGGATAATACTTAAAAGGTGAAATTAAGAGGTGAGAGAGGAATATGATGAGAGGAGATGGGGAGAGACAAAATGGGGGTAAACTATCTCATATAAAAGAGGCAAGGGAAAAATGGTTACAATGGAGGGGAAGAACAGGAAGGCAAAAGGGAATGGGCCAACCTTATTCTGATTGAATTTGGCTTAGGGAGGGAATGACATACACACTAAATAGGGTATCTCACCTTACAGGAGAGTAGGGGGGAAGGGGATGAGAGGGAGGATGATGGAAGGGAGGGCAGGCTGCGGGGAGGGAAGTTGGAAGCACCCACTTTTGAAAAGGGACAGGACCAAAATAGAAAATAGAACAAATGGGAGGTGGAATAGGACGGAGGGAAATATAATTAGTCTTTTATAATATATCTACTATGGTAATGTTTGGCATTAGCTACACATGTATAACCTATATTGAATTGCTTATCTTCCCAGTTAGGGTGGGTGAAAAGGGAAGAAGGGAATGAATCTGAAATTCAAAATTTTAAAACCAAATGTTTAACAATATATGCTATTATTAATACTCTTTTACATGTAATTGGGTAATAAGGTATACAGGCACTGGGGCATAGAGATCCACCATGCCCCTCTGGAAAAGTCGAAGGGGGTATGGGGGAAGATAGGGGAGAGAGAAGATTGGAGGAAGGGATATCCTGTGGTATTGCTCTTTTGGGGTGGTGGGTAGGGGAAAAACGGGGAGAAAATTTGTAACTCAAAATCTAGCGGAAATGAATGACGTAAACCAGAAGTTAATAAAGCATTTGAAAAAAAAAAGAATGTTGGACTATAGAACACAGAATGTTAAGGGTGTGAGGGGTTTAGAATATAGAATATTATACTATAGAACACAGAATGTTAGAGCTGAAAGGGACCTCAGAACATAGAATGTTAGTCCATGGAACAGAGAATGTTAGAGCTGAAAGGGACCTTAGAACATAAAATGTTAGACTATAGAACACAAAATGTTAGAGCTGGGTGAGACCTTAGATCATAGAATGTTAGACTGTAGAACACAGACTGTTAGAAGTGGAAGAGACCTTAGAGCATAGAATGTTAGCACTGGAAGGGACCTCAAAAATAGAATGTTAGACTATAGAAGACAAAATGTTTGAGCTGAGAGAATCATAGAAAATAGAATGTTAGATTATAGAACACAGAATGTTAGAACTGGAAGGGGCCTTAGAACATAGAATATGAGACTATGGAACAGAGAATATTAGAGCTGAAAAAACCTTAGAACATAGAACGTTAGACTATAGAACACAGAAAATGTGAGACTTGGTAAGAATGTAGAACATAGAATATTAGACTACAGAATACAGAATATTGGAGCTGGGAGAACCTTAGAACACAGAATATTAGAACTTGAAGGGACCTTAGAACATAGAATGTTAGAACTGGAAGGGATCTTATAACATGTAATGGTAGACTATGGAACACAGAATGTTAGAGCTGTGAGGGGTCTTAGAACATAGAATGTTAGATTATTGAACAAAGAATGTTAGAGCTGAAAGGAACCTCAGAACATAGAATGTTAGGCTAAAGAACACAGAATGTTAGAACGGGAAGGGCCCTTAGAACATAGAATGTTAGAACTGAAAGGGAACTTAGAACATAGGATGTTAGGCTATAGAACACAGAATGTTAGAGCTCAGAGGACCTAAAAACAAAGAATGTTAGACTATAGAACACAGCATGCAAGAGCTGAAAGGGACATCAGAACATAGAATATTAAAGAAAAAACAAAAAATGTTATAGCAGAAAGGAAACTCAGAACACAGAATATTAAAGCTGGGAGGACCTTAGAACTTTTAATGTTAGACTATAGAACAAAGAACATAAGAGAGGGGAGGACCTTAGAACATAGAGTGTTACAGTATAGAACAAAGAATGTTAGAATCAGAAGGGACCATAGAACACAGAATGTTAGAATTAGAAGGAACTTCAGAACATAGAATATTAGATTATAAAACACAGAATATTAGAGCTGTGAGGATTTTTGAACATGGCATATTAGAGTATAGAACACAAAATTGTAGAGCTGGGAGAGACCATATTAACAAAGAGTGTTAGACAATAGAACACAGAATATTATAACTGGAAGGGGCCTTAGAACATAGAATGTTAGGACTGGAAGGGAAATTAGAACATAGAATGGTAAACTATAAAACACAGAATGTTAGATCTTGGAAGAACTTAGAACATAGAATGTTAGACTACAGAACACACAATGTTGCAGCTGTGTTCTAAGGAACACAGAATATTAGAATATAGAACACAGAATTTTACAACATGGAAAGTTAGTCCTGGAAGGGAACTTAGAACATAGAATGTCAGATGATAGGACACAGAATGTTAGAGCTGTGAGGACTTTAGAACATGGAATGTTAGATGATAGAACTCAGAATTTTAGAGCTGGGAAGGAAAATAGAACACAGAGTGTTAGACTATAGAACACAAAATGTTAGAACTGGAAGAGACCTAAGAACATAGAATGTTAGGACTGGAAGAGAACTTAGAACATAGAATGTAAGACTATAGGACGCACAAAATTAGAGCTGGGAAGAAGTTAGAACATAGCATGTTCGACTATAGAACACAGAATATTTGACCTAGGAGAACCTTAGAACATGAAATGTTAGATTATAGAACACAGAATGTTAGAACTCGAAGGGACTTAGAACATAAAATGTTAGAAGAGGAAGGGAACTTAAAACATGTAGTGGAAGACTATAAAATAGTCTTAGAATATAGAATGTTAGATTATAGAACACAGAATGTTAGAGGTGTGACAGGCTTAGAACAGTGTTCTATAGAACACTGAATGTTAGTGTGGTGTGACACATTAGAACAGAGAGTGTTAGACTGTGGAACACAGAATGTTTGAAATGGAAGGGACCTTAGAACATAGAATGTAAGAACTAGAAGGGAACTCAGAACATACAATGTTAGAGTGTAGAATGCAGAATGTTAGAGGTGGGAGGACTTTAGAACATAGAATGTTAGACTACAGAACACAGAATGTTGGAGCTGGGAGAGACCTTAAAACCCAGAATGTTAGAATATAGAATACAGCATTTAAAACAGGAATGTTAGAAGTGGAGGGGAACTTAGAACATAGAATGTTAGACTATAGAACACAGAATGTTAGAGCTGAGGAGAACATAAAAACATAGAATGTTAGCCTATAGAACACAATGTTAGAGCTTGGAGGGGCCGCAGAACACAGTGTTAGAATATAGAACACAGAATGTTAGAACTAGAAGGGACATAGAATATCAGAACTGGACAGGAACTTAGAACATAGGATGTTAGACTATAGAACACAGAATATTGGAGCAGAGAGGGGCCTTAGAACACAGAATGTTAGAAAAAGAACCCAGTATATTAAAGATGTGACGATCTTAGAAAATAGAATGTTAGACTATAAAACACAGAATGTTGGATCTGGGAGAGACCTTAGAACACAGAGTGTTAGAATATAGAACGCAGAATTTAGAACATGGAATGTTAGAACTGGAAGGGAACTTAGAACATAGAATGTTAGACAATAGAACACAGAAAGTTAAAGTTGAAAGAGAACTCAGAACATAGAATGTCAGACAATGGAAAAGAGAATGTTAGAGCTGAAAAAACCTCAGAACATAGAATGTTAGCCTATAGAATACAGAATATTCAAGCTGGGAGAGACCTTAGAATATAGAATGTTAGAATATAGAACACAGAATGTTAGAACTGAGAGAACTTTAGAACATGGAATGTTATATTACAGAACACAGAATAGTAGAGCTGAGAGAGACCATAGAACACAGAGTGTTAGAGAATAGATCGCAGATTGTTAGAACTGGAAGGGACCTTAGAATATAGAATGATAGGAATGGAAGGGAAGTTAGAACATAGAATGTCAGAACTAGGCGGGATCTTAGAACATAGAATGTTGGGCTATAGAACACAGAATGGTGGAGCAGGGAAGGGACTTAGAACATAGAATGTTAGAAAAAGAACATAGTATGTTAAAGATGTGATGGTATTAGAAAATAGAATGTTAGATTATAGAACACAGAATGTTGGAGCTGGGAGAGACCTTAGAACATAGAGTTATAGAATATAAAACACATAATTTAGAACATTGAATATTAGAACTCGCAGGGAACTGAGAACATAGAATGTTAGACAATAGGACACAGAATGTTAAAACTGAAAGAGACCTCAGAACATAAAAAGTCAGACTATGGAACAGAGAATGTTAGAGCTGAAAGAAAACTTAGAACATCAAACTTTGGACTATAGAAGACAGAAAATGTGAGAGTTGGTAGGAATGTAGAACATAGAATGTTAGAGCTGAAGGGGACATCAGAACATAGAATGTTAGACCTTGGAGGTGCCTTAGAACACAGAGTGTTAGAATATAGAACAAAGAATGATAGAACTGGAAGGGATCCAAGAATATAGAATGTCAGAACGGGACAGGAACTTAGAACATAGAATGTTAAATTATTGAACACAGAATGTTTAAGTTGAAAGAGACCTCAGAACATAGAATGTTATACTATGGAACAGAGAAAGTTAGAGCCAAAAGAAACTTTAGAACATAGAATGTTAGCACATAGAACACAGAATGTTAGAGCTTGGAGGGGCCTTACAACACAAAATGTTAGAAATTGAAGGAATATAAGAACATAGAATGTCAGAACTGGACGGGGCCTTTGAACATAGAATGTTAGATTATAGAACACAGTATGTTGGAGCAGAGAGGGGCCTTGGAACATAGAACGTTAGAAAAGGAGCATAGTATATTAAAGATGTGATGGTCTTAGATAATAGAATGTTAGACTATAGAACAGAGAATGTTGGGGCTGGGAGAGACCTTAGAATACAGAGTGTTAGAATATAGACCCCAGAATTTAGAACATGGAATGTTAGAACTGGAAGGGAACTTAGAACATAGAATGTTAGACAGTAGATCATAGAATGTTAAAATTGAAAGAGACCTCAGAACATAAAATGTCAGACTATGAAACAGAGAATGTTAGAGCTGAAAGAAACCTTAGAACATAAAATGTTAGACTATAGAAGACAGAAAATGTTAGTTAGTAGGAATGAGAGTTAGTAGGAATGTAGAACATAGAATGTTACAGCTGAAGGGGACATTAGAACATAGAATGTTAGCCTTTAGAACACAGAATTTCAGAGCTGGGAGGACCTTAGAACATACAATGTTACACTATAGAACGCAGTATGTTAGAACTGGAACAGACTTTAGAACATAGAATGTTAGGACTGGAAGGGAACTTAGAACATAGAATGTTAGACTATCAAACACAGAATGTTAGAGCTGAGAGTTCTTTAGAATGTGGAATGTTAGATTATAGAACACAGAATGGTAGAGCTGAGAGAAAATAGAAAAAAAGTTTTAGACTATAGAACACAGAATGTTTGCACTAGAAGGGTCCTTAGAAAATATAATGTTAGAACTGAAAGGGGCCACAGAACATATAATGTTAGACTATAGACCTCAGAATGTCAGAGCTGAAAGGACCTCAGCACATAGAATGTTAGAGTATAGAACACAGAATGAGAGCTGGGAGAGACCTTAGAATATAGAATGTTAGAATATAGAACACAGAATGAGCTAAGAGGACTTTAGAACATGGAATGCTAAATTATAGAATGCAAAATGGTAGAGCTGTGAGAGACCATAGAAACAAAGTGTTAGACAATAGAACACAGAATGCTAGAACTGGAAGGGACCTAATAAAATAGAAGTTTAGGAATGGAAGTGAACTTATAACATAGAATGTTAGACTATAGAACACAGAATGTTATAGTTTGTAGAGGCCTTAGGACACAGTGTTGGGATATAGAACACAGAATGTTAGAAGTGGAAGGGAGCTAAAAACATAGAATGTCAGAACTGAATGAGAACTTAGAACATAGAATGTTAGACTATAGAACCCAGAATATTAGAGTTGAAAGAGAACTCAGAACATAGAATGTAAGATTATGGAACAGATAATGTTAGAGCTGAAAGAAACCTTAGAACATAGAATGTTAGACTATGGGACACAGAAAATGTGAGAGTTGGTAGGAATGTAGAACACAGAATGTTAGGCTATAGAACATAGAATGTTAGAGCTGAAGGGGACATCAGGACATAGAATGTTAGCCTATGGAACACAGAATGTTAGAGCTGGGAGGACCTTAGAACATAGAATGTTAGACTCTAGAACACAGAATGTTAGAGATGGGAAGGGCCTTAGAACATAGAATGTTAGACTTTAGGTCACAGAATGTTAGAGCTTAAAGGAATGCTAGAACATAAAATGTTAAACTATGGAACAAATAATATTAGAGCTGAAAGGGACCTCAGAACACAGAATGTTAGAGTTAGGAGGACCTTAGAATATAGAATGATAGACAACAGGACACAAAATGTTAGATCTCAGAGAGACCTTAGAACATAGAATGTTAGACTATAGAAGCCAGAATGTTAGAGGTGGGAGGGGCCTTAGAACATTGACTGTTAGAAATGTAAGGGACTTCATAACATAGAATGTTCAACTATAGAACACAGAATGTTAGAGCTGGACAGGCCTTAGAACATAGAATGTTAGAACTGGAAGGGAACTTAGAACATAGAATGTTAGACTATAGAACACAGAATGTTAGAGCTGGGTAAACCTTAAAACATAGAATGTTAAACTATAGAACATAGAATATTAGAGCTGTGAGGACCTTTGAACAAAGAATGTTAGAGTATTGATCACAGAATGTTAGATATAAAAGGGACCTAAGAATGGAGTATGTTAAAGTATAGACCAAATAATGTTAGAGCTGAAAGGGAAAACAAAACACAGAATGTTAGAGCTGGGAGGACCTTAGAACATAGAATGTTAGGCTATAGAAAAAAGAATATTAGAGCTGGGAGGGCCTTAGAACATAGAGTGATACACTTTAGAACACAGAATGATATAACTAGAAGGGACCTTAGACTATAGAATGTGAGAACTGGAAGGGACCTCAGAACTTAGAATGTTAGACTATAGAACACAGAATGTTAGAAATGGAAGGGACTTTAGAACATAGAATGTTATAACTAGAAGACACCTCTGAACATAGAATGTTAGACTGTAGAACACAGAATGTTAGAGCTGAAAAGGACCTCAGAACATAGAATGGTATAGTATAGAACAAAAATGATAGAGCTGGGAGAGACCTTAGAACATAGAATGTTAGACTATAGAACAGAGAATGTTAGAGCTGGGAGGACCTTAGATCATAGAACGTTAGATTATATAACACAGAATTTTAGAGCTGGGAGGACCTTAGAACATGAAATGTTACACTATAGAAGACAGAATGTTAGAGGTGGGAGAGGCCTTAGAATATAAAATGTTAGACTATGGAACACTGAATGTTAGATCTGGGAGAGATTTTAGAACATAGAGTGCTAGACTATAGAACACAAAATGTTAGAATTGGAAGGGACCCTAGGACATAAAATGTTAGAACTGGAAGGGACACCTCACAAAATAGAATGGTAGACTATAGAACACTGAATGTTAGAGCTGGGAGCGGCCTTAGAACATAGAATGTTAGACTATAGAACAGAGGATGTTAGAGCTGAAAGGGATATCAGAACATCGAATGTAAAGACTGTAGAACACAGAATGTTAGAACTAGGAGGGGACTTAGAAGATAGAATGTTATACTTTAGACACAGAATATTAGAGCTGAAAAGAACCTTAGAACATAAAATGTTAAACTATACAACAAATAATGTTAGAGCTGAAAGGACCTCAGAACTCAGAATGTTAGAGTTAGGAAGACCTTAAAACATAGAATGATAGACAACAGGACACAGAATATTAGATCTCAGAGAGACCTTAGAACATAGAATGTTAGACTATAGAACCCAGAATGTTAGAGGTGGGAGGAGCCTTAGAACATTGTTGGAAATGGAAGGGACTTCAGAACATAGAGTGTTCAACTATAGAACACAGAATGTTAGAGCTGGACAGGTCCTAGAACATAAAATGTTAGAACTGGAAGGGAACTTAGAACATAGAATGTTAGACTATAGAATACAGAATGTTAAAGCTGGGAAAACCCTAAAACATAGAATGTTAGACTATAGAACATAGATTATTAGAGCTTGAACAACCTTTGAACAAAGAACGTTAAAGTATAGAACACAGAATGTTAGATTTGAAAGGGACCTAAGAACAGAGAATGTTAAACTATAGACCAAATAATGTTAGAGCTGAAATGGAAAACAGAACACAGAATGTTAAAGCTGGGAGGACCTTAGAACATAGAGTGATACACTTAAGAACACAGAATGATAGAATTGGAAGGAACTTTAGACCATAGAATGTGAGAACTGGAAGGGACCTCAGAATTTAGAATGTTAGACTATAGAACAGAGAATGTTAGAGCTGGGAGGACCTTAAAACTTAGAGTGTTAGGCTCTAGAACACAGAATGTTAGAGCTGGGAGGACCTTAGAACATAGAATATTAGACTATAGAACACAGAATGTTAGAGGTGTGTGGGGCCTTAGAACAAAGAATATTAGACTAGAGAACAGAGGATGTTAGAGCTGAGAGAGACCTTAGAACAGAGTTTTAGATTATACAACAGAGAATGAGAGGACTTAGAGGCATCTTAGGCTATATACTTGGCATGTAGAAGGTAGAATGCTAAAACAGAGGGGACCTTGAGTCACGTAACCCAACCTCTTCGTTTTGTACCTAAGGAAACAGAGGATCTGAGAGGATAAATCACTTACTCCAGATCAAACAATTAGCAAATGGAAGAGCCAGATTTGAACCCAGATCTTCTGATGCCAAGTCCAATGCTTTTGCATATTGCCCATTTTAAATTGTAGAATCCCAGAATCTCAGAACTGGAAGAGCCCTTAGGATGTGTCTTGACTGACCCACATCCAGGGTGCTGTGATGCTCAAATGAGATGATGGCTAAAGAGCACTGTGCAAACCTTAAGGTGCTCTACAAAAGCCAGTTATTGTTATCATTCTGATTTTTTGCCTCCAGTCTGAGGATGACTTAATTCCCTGAGCCTTCTAGTGCCCTCATGCTAAGCTCAAGCAGTGTTTATAGATCAATACCGGGGTGGGTTGGTAAATGTTTAACAATCAGACTTGGGGGGGCAGGATCAACAGGAATGGATGTATACAGACATACTTTAAATTTTAATCTATATCATAAACACTTTCTTGAGTCTAGACAATAAGCAAAGCAATAAATCAATGGAGGGGGAGAAAAGGGAGGGGGAGAAAATTTGGAACTCAAGGCATTGTGAAACTGAATCTTGTAAACAAAGTAATAAAGAAAAAAAATCCAATAAGTCAAGTCCTGATTTTTAGCATTTACTGATTTCTGAGGTGTGAATGCTCACTTGGAAACTGTAATAACAGCTCACAAGTCAGACTTGGTTCCAGTCCACCCCTGCTTATGTCTTGACAGGAATCTAGAACCTCTAGAACAGGTTCCCCATTCCTGCTCTAGAAATTCCCTAGCAGGTAGTCCTGAAACCTTTGCTTGAAAATTTCCAGTACCTCTGAGTCTTCTCTTCTCTTCAGGCATCCACCACTCCTTCAACCAATCTTACATATCATATTGCCTGCCAGGGACAGATTAAAAAGAAATAATATTTCTACAGAGCTCTTTCACCTTTCTGGTATGTTTCCCTTTAAGGAAGCCCTATGAGGCAGCTGATTATTCTCCCATCTGACAGAAGAGGGCACTAGGGCTCAGAGGGATGAGGCGATTTACCCAGGATCACACAGGTAATTTTGGCAGGGTCAAGATTCAAACCCAGGACTTTGGACTCCAAGCCAGTGATCTTCCACTGACGCAGAGCTGCTTTCCTACCCACAGCACAGCCAGGCTAAATTCATGGGATGGCTCCAGTAGGTCATGACCTCAAACCATAGAAATAAATAAACATACTGCTATCCCACTCTGGGCTTCCCAACAGGGTCTCTGCCCCTAAGTCAAAGCTCTGGTGGGCCATACTGCTGCAGGGGGCAAGAGCAACTGGAGGAGCCATTTGGGCATTCATTTGGGATTTGGAGTTGGAGAGGATCATAGAAGTCATCAGGTCCAGTCTTCTCATTTTTCAAATGAAGAAACTGAGGCTCAGAGGAGAGCTTGCCCAAGACCACTCAGGAAGCCTGTGGAAGAGCTGTGATTGGAAAGCCCTCCCCCTCCTTTTCCCTCTTCCAAACCTAGCCCTTGAAGCTTTTCGGACATTTTCACTTTTGAGGCAATCCTGGGAGGCTGGTATTATGCGACCCCATGGCTAGAGCTCTGCCCCTGTGTGTGTGACCCTGGCATGTGACTCACTTTCACTCTCGGCTTCCTTTTCTGTAGAATTCGAATAACAGCTGCACCTCCTGTATGAGATTATTGTGAGGACTGAAGGAGATAGTGTAAGTGACTTTAATCAGACAAATGTTATCTGTAACTATTTTCTTTATTTTATGGACAAGGAAACTAAGACCCACAGACTTGCTTATGACCATATAGTCAATGTCAGAGCTAAGATTTGAGAGTCTGCTTCATAGACATGCCAAATCCAGCACTCTCTCCATGCAGCCTCTGAAGGGTAGATAGAATTTCAATAGAAGAAGATGCGAAGGTGTGTGAGGATTCCGAGTGGAGGGAATGGTGTCAGGACACTGAGCTAATTGAAAAGTTAGCTAAACATAGTTTCTGCTTCATAGAGCTCAGAGTCCAGTAGCAGGAATGAGCCAGAGACCAGAATAAGGAGGATTGAGACAAAGTATGGCAAAGACCATAGAAGTATGGACTAACTGCGTAATGTGGGACTGCTGCACTAGTCCACCCATTGGAGAATGCCTACTCTTAGAGATGGGAGGAACAAGAGGAAACAGAAAGATTGATCCATAAGGTAGAAGAAGACTTGAATAGTGGATAGACACAGAAATTAACAGGAAAACAAAATGTTCAGGAGAGTATAGTCAGAGGTGACAACAGCTCCAGAGAAATGTCAAACAGAATCAAGACAGAGAGGAAAATCAGGGCTTTCGTGTTCCTGTCTCCAGTAAAACTGTGATTATAATGGGGGAATTTTTAAAACATAAAATTTCAAATGGACTTTTAAAAAGTAGATGTCCATGAAAAGTTATGTAAAGATCAAATTCAGGTTATTAATATCTTCTTTTAAATTCTAATTAAATGAAGTTGATAGTGAATCTTTCCAGAATGAGACAAATCCTATATTCTTAGAATGTTATACCTGGAAGGTGATGTTACTAATACTACTAGTACTACTAGTACTGCTACTACTACAAATTACATATTCTTATAATGTTAGACCCAGAAGGTGCTACTACTATGGCTACTACTACTACCACTATTACTACTACTACTACTACACCTACCACCACTGCCACCGCCACGTTTTCATTATATTTTAACATTTATAATGAATCTTTCTCACAAAGACTCCTTAGTATAGTACAAGCATTTTATCCCCATTTTACAGATGAGGAAACAGCTTCAGAGAAGGGAATTGACCTGCCCCTGGCTGCACAGCTTGGAAATAGCATAGTGGAACAAGGAGAGAATACATATATGCCCAAACCAGCATGATTTCCTCTACACCACAGAATATTAAGTAGGAATCGACCTTAACACAACAAAAACTGTCACTGGAAGGAACTTTAGGACATAGAATGATTGGTCTGGAAGGGGCAAAGATGATTTCTGACCAAGAGTGAGAGGGCAGTGGACCTGTCTGCTTTTGTCCTACTGGTCTGGAGCCAGGGACCTGGCTCTAATGTTGGCATCCCCAAAGAAAGGTGGGAGGAATGAGTTGGGTTGCTCCAATGGACCCTGGACTCTGACTGGGCATGTGTCATTACCTGAGAACTATCAAGACTTCACAGAATCACAGAATGTCACAGAAAAAAGGCACCATAAAAATCAACTTGTACAACTCCTTCATATTAGACACGAGAGAGGAAAAGTGACTTTTCCAAAGTCACACAGCTAAGTGACATAGCCAGATGACATAGCTTGGTCTCCTGACTATGGAGAATGCTGAGAAATGAAAGGTATTCAAATTCATTTGTTAAATCTGGACTTTTGTATGTTATTTTTTTCTTAATTTGGGGCTCACAAAGTATTCTAAGCACATTGGCATAGCAAAACTCTATTTCTTTATTCATTTGCTCACTTATTTTAAAAGAAAGATCCAAGATCTTGGAAAGAAAATGCCTTAAGTCCTTCTCCATCACTCACCCAAGGTTAGGCAAGTGTCCAGAAAAAAAATTTTTTTGGCCAGTTACACAGAAGAACCTCCAACCCTCTGGGTATTTGCTCTTCCTGGGCTCCCCACTGTTCATGGGAAGAAGTCCAAATTCCTCAGCCCTCCACTTTAGACCCTCAAGAATCTGGCCCCAACCTCCACCCCCTACTGATCCATCACACTCACCATCCCCTTCAGCCAAACAGGAAGGCTCACCATTTTCCAAACATTCCTTAGACCTTTGCTCAGGTCACCATCCCTTTCACTGGGAGCATAGCCCCATATAACTCCCCCTACTCCTTCAAAGCCTGATTTGGAAGCTATGTCCTACATGAACCCTTCCCAGATTGCCCTCCAATTGAGAGCATGCTCTCCCTCTGAATTCTTAGAGTTCTCACACGCTGTACTATTCATGAGAGAATTCTCTTATACAAAACTGAGAGCTACTGAAGCAGTGTGGGACAGTAGGAAGAGCCCAGACTTAGAAAAGATTTAGGTTCAAATTCTTTCTACTCTATCAAAGTTTATCTATTTGACTGGACTCATTATTCACTTTCCCTAAAGCAGGGGTAGCTAGGTGGCTCAGTGGATAAAGACTCATCTTCCTGAGTTCAAATCCAGCCTCAGACACTTACTAGTTGTGTGACCCTGGGTAAGTCACTTAACCCTGTTTTCCTCCTTTGTCAAATGAGCTAGAGAAGGAAATGGCAAACCACTCTAGTATCTCTGCCAAGGAAACCCCAAATGATGTCACAGAGTTGGACGCGACTGAATAACAAATAGGTGTTTTTTCCTCACATTTGATTGTAAACTCCTAGAAAGCACAGACTGCCTCACTTTGAATTTTCACTCTTCACTTTCAACTCAGTTCTGACTTTTAAAACATTTCCTCTATAGCTGTCTTTCCATCCTTGAGATACCTCTGCTGTGAGACATGCCCCCCCCCCACTCCCTAACTGGTGCCTGTTGGCCCAGATTACTGTTTCAGGAGGGGTCCTCACCAAGCTTCTCTTTGCTATCAGTGCCTCTCTGGGCTTCCCTTTTTTCTCTTCCTCCCCCTCCTTTTCTTCCTCCTCTTCCTCCTCCTCTTTTTTCCCTCTCCTCCTCAACTCCTTGTCCTGTAACTGATCTTTGTTTCCAGCTTCTTTTTATATGCTGTCTTCCCCCTCCCTGCTATTAAAATATAATACTTCTTCAGGGTAGGGACTGTTTTTCTTTCTTGTATGTGCATCCTGTATCACACTCTCTCTGTCTCTGTCTCTGTCTCTCCCTCCCCCTTCCCTCCCTCCTTCCTTCTCTCTCTCTCTGTGTCTCTCTGTCTCTGTCTCTGCCTCTCTCCCACTCTTTCTCCTTCCATGCCCCGCCCCCCACTATCTCTGTCTCTATCTTTCTCTGTCTCTCTCACCTATCTAGTAGGTGTTTAATAAATGCTTTTCCGTTTCTTCCTTTCAAATGTAACATTCCGCATTCCTAGGTCCTTTTCTTGGTGCTATGTTACAGTATTCCATGCTTCAAGGTCTCTCTTAAGCTCCAGCATTCCATGTTTTAAGATTTCTTCTAGGGATGGCTAGGTGGTGCAGTGAATAGAGTACCGGCACTGGAGTCAGGAGGACCTGAGTTCAAATTCGGCCTCAGATACTTAACGCTTACTAGCAGTGTGACCTTGGGCAAGTCACTTAACCCCAATTGCCCTGCCTTCTCCCCTAAAAAAAACAAAGCAACAACAAAAAAAGGTTTCTTCTGTAACGTAATAGAATTCAGTCATTCTCATCAATACTTTCTATGTGCCGGGCATTGTGCTAAGCCCTGGAGACACAAAGAAAGGCAAAAACAGCCTCTGCCTTTCCCCTTGTCATAGGCAGGAAAGGAGGGAGAAGGGGGGTAGGCAAGGGGCTGGACAGACATCCAGCAAGTGTCTCAATTTGCCCTCCCCTCCCCATCCCAGGGTAAGGGTTGGGGAAGAGGGCTGAGACTGTGGAAACTGGCCCAGAAAGCTGTCCATAGGGTATTACCTAAGCGTGAAATGATGTCCAGATGTGTCCAGGGCAACACAGGCTGGAAGAGCCTGTCTGTCCTTCTAGGAAAATAAGCTGGTTAAGCCAAACCAGCTGAGAGGCACCCTTTGCTCCAACTGGGATGAGATAGATAGGGCTGGGGGGGGTGGGCACAGGAATGACATAAGAATGAACCAAAATAATTGTACAGAATGGGAGGGAGCGCACAGTGGCAGTCTAAAGCATCCCCTGCCTCTGAAGACCCCATTTTAAGAAAATCCATAGCCCTAGCCTGCAAGTCACTAACTAGCTGTGTGACCATAAGCAAGTCACAAAATTTGATGCTATTTTGACCTCAAAGCAGTCCAGGCTTCTCATTTCATCCATCTCTCCACCCTGGCCATTTTGCCATCTGCCTTGACATTGAATCATTTCCACCATCTAAAATAATTTCCTCTATACCAGACCTCCAACACCCACCCTTCTCCCCAAAACCATGTTTTCTTTTCTTTTTCCATCCCCAGCTTTCTACCCCTTATTCTGGGCACAGACATTAAATCAATACTACTATTGCTACTTGAATGGGTTTCTCAGTGGACCGTCCTGTGGATAAGCTCCCTGAAAACCAAAATACTGTTCTGGCCACCACACCATATATGTGTTCTCACCCCAAATTAGAATGCAGGGACCCTTTCACTTTTGTGTTTGTACCCCCAACACTTAGCACAGCTCCTGGCATGAGCCAAGTATTAATAAATGCTTTTTCATCCATTTATTTGTTGTTTCCATATCAGTAAAATGAAGTTTAAGTCTGATCTCCACATCTTTCTTCACTCTCACATTTTATGCTGCAGTGTGCTGAAGCCAGCTCTGATTGTCAAATTTTCAGACTGAACATTTACACCTTGGAAATGGACAAGTGGAAATCACAGCTTGGTTTATTGTTTTGTTGTCTAGATTTAAGAAGTAAAGGAAAAAGTGTTAATAACGCAGATTAAACTGAAAAGTGTGCCATGTTTACTTTTTCCTCCCAGAAATCTGGTCCTAAAAACATTTACCAGCACACCCCTCTATCTGGCCTTCTGTACTCTGATGTCCTATATAGATTGTTAGGCTTTAGAGTCCAGAAGACCTGAATTCTAATCCTGCTTTAGACACCTGTGTGTTGCAAATTACTTAATCTCTCTATGCCTCAGGCTTACATATAAATACAATGGGCTTAATAATAGTACTTACCTCACAGGAGTGTAATAGGGGTTGAATGATATAATGAGTGTAAAGTGTTTTAAAAACATTGAAGGACCACACAATCATCAGTATGAGGGGGAGGAAGAGGACGAGGAGGAAGAAGTCCCTGGGAGTGTCTGAGGTCCCTCCCAGTTTTTACCTTCTATAGTTTCATTGCATCTATGGTGCAATTTGAGGAGTGGGAGAAGAAAACAGTTCAGTGTAATAGAAAGGGCGCCAGACCTGAACCCAAGAGAACAGATCGAATCCTGGCTCTGTAACCTCTCAGGGCTTCAGTTTCCTTCTCTATAAAATGTAGATGATAATAACCCTTGCCCCACTTACCTCACAAAATCCTTTTGCAGAAAGTGTTTTGGAAGCTTTAAAGATCCATAGAAATAGAGTTATTATTAGCGCACAGGCAGGCATTTAGAGGCCCCCTCTTAGTCTGTCTTCTCAGCCTTCCCCCACCCCACAAGGCTCTTTGGCCATTTGGGGGTCTTGGCCTCTGGGCCAAGGCTGAGACAGCCCCCTTTGTCCCCCTGAGACATTTGCGTTGGGAACACAGGAAAGATCGGAACTGCAGTATGAATGACTTTCTTCATTCACCAAGCAATGCCCCTACTCCCTTCCTTCCTTTGCTCCTGCAGGGTCTAAGCAGACAGTGTCACCTTCTGTGTGACACATAGAACCGCTTGTCTTCTTATAGCTGGATATGGGCTGAGGAAGGGGCAGGGGATGATTCTTCTGGTCTCCAGGACACAGACGACCCGAAACACTCAGAGGGCATCCTGGTAAAGCAACCAGACATTTATAGCCTCAGAGATCTAGACTGAAAGGGACCTCAGAGACCACTGGAACACTGAGCCTAGTCTGAGCTAGCTCATTTTACAAATAAGCTTAAGGAGCTTAAGTGATTTGCCTGAGGTCATTGAGGTAGTAACTATTCTAGGTGTCTGAAGCAGGATTAGAACTTCTTGATTCCAAGTCTAGCACTCTATATAGAATGCTACAGCACAGAATGTCAGATCCTAGGATGTGCTGGTAAATGTTTTAACAATCTACTTTCTAGGGGAGAAAGTGCATATAACACACTTTTAAGTTTAAACATGCATTATTAATATTGTCTCCTTCGCGTTCTTAACCTAGAATCCTAAGACTTAGGATGATGAATTTTGAGTTGTAAAGGAGCTGAGAGGCCATCTAGTCACACCCTCCCCCACTCCATTTTATTTTATAGATGAAGAAATTGAAACAAGTGCTAAGAGAATTGAATTAGTAAACAATAGGCAGGATTTGAACCGAGGTTCCCTTCCTTCAAAGACAGTCAGCATTCTTCCCACTGCACCACACTGTGCCCTGATGCACACCCAGAAGACAGTCCACAGGTTCATGGATCATGTACTCATTTGGCTCTCAGTCAGGCCTGGATCCCATGGTCCCTGGCAGGGAGAGGCCTAGTGCCTACTGCTTGCTGCAGAAGGGTGAAAGTTTGTTTCTCTTGGGCAGTGGTGAAAAGGGCAGAAAAAGGGATTGTCTCCACATGAGTGGACTTCAGGGCTATGGAGGTCTTCAATGGAAGTCTAGTTCCTGAGAGGGGCCAGAACTGTAACTTGGTGAAAGTAATAGGGAAGCAAGTGTTGGGGCAGGGCCCTGGGCCTTGTTGGTGGCTTCCCCCTACCTGGGCCCTCACCAGTTATAAGGGGTGGAGGTGATGTTTTCTCTAATAGTAATGGTGGACACAGGACAAAGTGCCATAGGCCTTACCTCCACAGCTGTCCTGTTTGGCCCCCACCCACTGGGACACATAGGGGTAATTTAGGGTTGAGGCATTGTTTTCTCAATCAGCTGGGTTACAAAAAGCAAGAAGGCCTCTACATTCATTCCCTGTGAAATCCTGGAATAGGGATACCTACCCTTACTGGTCTGGTAATGGTGTCTTCAGCCCTGCTTCCAGCCTCATGACTTAGCAAATCGAGAATGTCAGAGGTGGAAGGGACTTCACAATCAACAAGGCCACCTCCCTCAATTCATTGATGAAGAAACTGAGGCCCAGAGAAGTTTGTATAGTTGTCAAATGATCTTTATAATAAATAGATGTTTCGATGTTTGTTCTCCCTTATACTGCTTATACAACCCCTTATACTTCTTAATGAATCCCTCTCTCTCCAATAGAATCTTCTCTTTTAACAATAGCAACAATAAAATATATTGTGCCAAACAAACACACTGCTGACATCTGACAAATAGACACACTGCTGACATCTGACAATGTAAGCCTTAGTCTACACCCATAGTTCACCACCTCTCTGAAGAGAAGAGGGAGACAGTTTACCGTTAGTCCTCTGAAATCCTGATTGGCTTCCAGGGCTCTTCCCACCACATCAAGCCGACTCTGAAAGATGATAATTGGCCCATCCAGGAACTGGCCAGGGTAGAAGCAAGAATGTATTTCCCAAAGAAAGGAATGTCAGCAGTCTTCTATAATTTCAGACCAATCCTGGGCAGCTCAAAAACAAAGGCGCACTCCAGCTCTCTGACAACAAAGACTGGGGATTCGAATTGGGCAGAGAAAAAGACTCAAAACTATGTGTTTCTTAGGCAGAACTTTGTGGGGGATATTTAGATGAAGCCATGGCACAACCCGCCCACACAAAGGCCCCAAATCACCTTCTCTCTCAATAGTTCTTTTAAAGATGGTTCTTTTAGGGATGCTGTGACTTATGGGTCACTGTCTACAGAGCAGGAAGAGACTTGAAGCGCATCTAGTCCAACCCTCTTTTTAACAGATGGGGAAACTGAGGCCCAGAGAGGGGAAATGACCTGCTCAAAGTCAGGTGGCAGAACTAGGGTCTGAAACTGCTGATCACAGGATCATAGGTTTAGAGCCAAAAGGGATCTTGACAATAGTTGGGTCTAACCCTCTCATTTTTACAGATGAGGAAACTAAGGCCCAGACTGATTAAGTCACTTGCTCAAGGTAGTAAGTAGGAGCGTTAGGATGTGAACCCAGCCCTGGGTTCTTTTAACTACATCATATAGAACCCATCCTCCTGGGTTTCATAGTGATGTCCAGGACAGTACATTCACAGAATCTGGGGATCCTGGAGATTTTTTGTAGGCCAAAAGGTAGGGTGGTATGGGACCATTTCTTAGGACAGCCAGTCCATTCTTCTGTCCAATGCACTGATCCCTTGTAAAGCGTCTAACCTCTACTTGAAACGCCCAATGTTAGAAGTCTTGTCCTCTTTCCACTGCCACAGCCCCCTACAGGAGCAGAAAGATGGAAAGAGAAGGGAGGGAGGGGAAGGATTCTGAGTTCCCATAAATCCTAAGCAACTGGAACATCATTCCCTAGCAGAAGAGATTCATCTATGCAGTCCCATGGAGCCAAAAATGGGCCACTCTTCCAGTCCCCCTCCCCAAAACCAAAACATTTCTTTTATACCCAATTCTTTCCATTTAATTCAATTTGACACACATATTTGGTGCCTACTCTATGTAGGGCACAGTGCTGAGTACTGGAGACAGAAAGATGAAAAATTATAGTTCCTGATCTTAAGGAGTTTACAAACTATTCAGAAAGTATGGCATGCATAAAAACAACTCTGCTACATGGAAGAATGTGATAAAAGTGCAGGAGAGACCAGAAAGGGCTAAGGGACCGAAAAGGGAAGAATCACCTTTAGCTGAGGGGGGATCAGGAAGGCTTCACTGAGGAGATAGGCTAGCAAGGTGAAGATGTAGAGGGAAATCTAACAGAAAGAGTACAGGATACGTTTTGAAGGTGACATCCAGCCTTGCCACTTACTAGGTGAGACCTTGGGCAATTAATTTCCCCTCTCTGGGCTTCACTTTCCTCAGCTGTTACATGAAGGGCTTAGTCCAAATGTTTCCTAAAGTCCAGAATCACAGAAGCTCATCTTTGGAAATGACCTCAGTGGTCACCGAGCATCCCCCTTCCTAAACTGTCTTGCTTTATTGTGTGTGTGTGGATGCACACACCTATACAAATATATACTATATATACGTACACCCATTCATACCCATACCCTTCCTCCCCTCCCAAGTGCCTGGAACATGGTAGATGCTTAATACAGCTAGGTTCCTAGTAGCATGAATGATAAATCTTATAAAATGGTAGCATGTATTTGAATTTGTTTTATTCAAAGTTACAATTATATAAAATATAATAGCTGGTTTCAGTCCAATGGAAATATGAAGTGTGAATCCAGATGATTGGACCACTTCACAGAATTTGATATTTGTACTAATCAGAATCTAGTATCAATAAATACCTGTTGATCATTCATTGATAATACAACCAAAACAATCCCTATTATAACACTCTCCCATTGGTCATGTAGCGTTTGCTTGAAGGCTTCCAGTGAAGAACAACCCACCAGCTCCTGAAGCTGCCCAGTCCACTTTTTTTTTTTGCTTTTTGTAGGGCAATTGGGATTAAGTAACTTGCCCAAGGTCACACGGCTAGGTTTTTGTTTGTGTGGATTAAGTGTCTGAGGCCGGATCGGAACTCAGGTCCTTCTGACTCCAGGGCCAGCGCTCTACTCACTGAGCCACCTAGCCGCCCCAACCAGTCCACTTTTTAATAGCTCTTATTGTTAGAAAATGCTTTCTTCATCTCATATGTGAATTTATCTTTTTTGCAGCTTCCCCCCATGGCTCCTGGTTCTATCCCCTGGGGCCAAACAGGACAAGGCCAAGCCCTTTACAACACGGCAGTCTTCTAAGTACTTGACAACTCTGGAGTGTCTCCTGAACCTTCTTTTCTCCAGCCTAAATATACTCATTTCATTCAACTAATCCTTTTCTGCCTTAAATATGAGGCCCCTTGGAATCCTGCTGGTCCTCCTTTGGATGGTCTCCAGCTTTGGCCCCTTCTGGCTCAGACATTCTATGATCCTCTGGGTACATTCCAGACACCCATAATCCCAGTTATGAGCAAAGGTCCAGAAGCTGGAGAGGTCAGAACCAGATTAGAGGAGAACCTGATCAATCATCTATTTCACTGGAGCACAGAAAACATGGAGACAAGTGGCTGGAGGGCGGTCTGAAAAGTGGGCTAGGACAGATTTCCGAGGGTCTGGAATACTAGTCTATGGAGGTAGTATTTTATGCTGCAGGAAATAGGAAGCAATTGAAGGTATTTGAACAGGGGAGTAACAGACTCACAAACTGGAACGATTACCCTGGTAGTGAGGGATGAAGGGATTGGAGAAGGGAGTGATCAGAGGCAGGAAGACCAGTTAGGAGGCTTCTACAAGAGTCCAGAGAAAAAGTCATGAGAACCTGAAAGCAGGACGAGGGGGTGGCAATGAGAGTGGGAAGGAGCAAGGAGGTGGGTATGAGAGCTATTATGGGAACCTAGTCTATGGGACTTGGCAGCCTATTGGATATGGTGAGCCAGGGAAAGGGAAGAGGCAAAAGTGACAAGTGGCAAGATTTTCAATACCAGGCCCCCTAAAAATTTTCCCTCGGGATCCCCAGACCTTGAAAAGCAGTCTGGTACAGTGGAAAAGGCAACCAGGTAGTAACAGTGGATAAAGTACCTAGGCTGGAGTCAGGAAGACTCATCTTCCTAAATTCAAATTCAGCCTCAGACTCTTACTAGCCGTGTGACCCTGGGCAAGTCACTTAAAACTTGTTTGCCTCAGTTTCCCATCTATAAAACGAGCTGAAGAAGGAAATGGCAAATCACTCCACTATTTTTGCCAAGAAAACCCCAAATAGAGTTAGTTACAAAGAGTCAGACACAACTGAAAATGACTGAGCAACAATATTGCTTTGGACCTTTAAGGTTCTGGGGCTCCTCTTAACCCCCATAAAACTAAAATCCCTGCAGGGGTTTCTTGGGCAGTAGCCACAAGACTGGCTTTCTACCAACAGTTGGTCTTTTGCCTTAAAAGCCTCCACTCCTCCTAGGGCTGTTGCTAGGAGACAAAAATAAACCCTTTCTCACACCCTCGCTTGGCATATATGTGTCTGTGGGGAGATGCAGATTGTGAGACATTGAAGGCTTCTGGTGAATTTAAGAGGGTGTTCATAAATCAAATTAACCTTTTTCTCTGATCTTTGTATTGACAAGAGTGAAGGTTCAGTTCTATTTTCCTCTCAACCATCCCATAGAAGGTGCTACCTTTTCTGAGCAAGAACATAGAGACACAGACAATAGAATCTAGAAGATACATTGGCTGAATTCAGAAGACCTAAGAGGCACCCTGGCCAATGCAAAGAGTGCTAAACTCAGAACCCTAAACTCCTGGGTTCAGATCTCACTTCAAATACTTGCTGACTGGTTAACACTGGGCACATCATTTCATCTTTCTTGCTTTCAACACCTCATCCATAAAATGAGGGGGTTACACTAAATGGCCTTAAAGGCACTAAAGTTCTGGAATGGCCCTGCTAGCTTGAAGTCTATGACTCAGTTACCTGCCTTCAAACTCTAGCCTTGCTTCTTAACTGTGTGATGGAGGAATCCCTCCAGCTCTAAATCCCATGATCCTATGAGTCAACGTTGGAGTTTAGGATTGGGAGAAAATATGGGGAAAAAACCTATTGGTACTCTTTGGATTCAACCTATGGAAATATAATTACTTTTGTCTGACATTCAAGACTCCTCACCTGGCCTTTCCCACCCCATTTGTATTCTACCTTCCAGCCAAACTGGACCATTTACTCATTGCCTTCAGAACTGTCCAGCAGTTTTTCTTAAGAAATTTCCCCTTATCCTTTTAGGTTCAACTCCAGATACTACCTCCTCCAGGAAGCCCTCCCAGATAACCCCAGCTTTCAATGACCTTTCTCTCCTTGAATCTTTTTTTTTTTTTTTGAGGCAATTGGGTTTAAGTGACTTGCCAAGGGTCACAAAGGTAGTAAGTATCTGACGTGGGGTTTGAACTCAGGTCCTCCTGACTCTAAGTCCATTGCTCTATCCACTGTGCCACCCAGCAGCTCCTCTTCCTCCTTGAATCTTGGATAGCAATCCTGCATTTAAAATATGGATGTCAAACATGGAAGGGACCTTTTAACATAGAATGGCCAAATAGGATGGGACCTTGGAGATCACCCATTCCAACTTTCTCACTTTACAGAGCAGAGGACATGATTTCTCCAGGGTCATATAGTAAGTCAGAGGCAGAGGGAATTTAGAACCAAATTTCCTGATAGTTCTCCCATTACATACTATGTTCTGATTTGTATGCATTCATTTCTGCATGTGTCCTGTCCCCAATTAGACGGTCAGCTCTCTGAGGGCAGGGGCTATGTCTTAGTCATCTTTGTGCCTCCCTCAGCACATAGTACAATGGTCTCCACCTTTGTTGTTAAGATGCTTTTCAGTCACATCTGACTCTTTGTGAGCACATTTGGGGTTTTATTGGCAGAGATACTGTTTGTCATTTCCTTCTCCAGCTCATCTTATAGATGGAGAAACTGAGACAAACAGGGTTAAGTAGCTTGCCCAGGGACACTCAGCTAGTAAGTGTCTGAGGCTGGATTTGAACTCAATTCCTCCTAACTGTAGGCCTGGCCCTCTCTCCACTGGGCCACTACACTAAGGTAAAAAGATGTTTTAAATATCATATGTCACTCCTTTTCCTCTGCTAACCTCCCTTCTTTTCACAGGCAGAAGATTGTGGGTGTGGAACATTGTATGGATTGTCAGACATGGTTGACAAGTCGGTTGGGATTGTTGCACTGCTTTTCTTTTGTTTCCATTTTAAATCTTTGTCACAAGAGATGTCCTGATGGGTAGGAGAGGAAGAAGGGATGCATTTGGAAATGAAGGGGATGTAAAAACAAAAAAGATTTCAGTACAAATAAGATTTTTTAAAAATAATACCCCACAATTTCTACAATGAATCATTTCTCTTACTGGGAAGCATTCCCCAACTCCTCTTAATTCTAGTACCTTCCTTTTGCTAATTATTTCCTCTTCATTCTGTATATAGCTTGCTTTGTATATATTTATTTGCCTTTGGTTTCTCCTCCCCACTAAACTGTAATTTCCTTGAAGTCTAGGTCCTCTTCTGAAGGAAGGAAAAACAACACCAGGGACTGTCTTTTGCCTTTTTTTGTATCCCCAGTACCTAGCACATTTTGCTGTAATTCAGTCTTTTTCTGACCCCCTTTGGGGTTTTCTTGGCAAACATACTGGAGTGGTTTGCCATTTCCTTTTTCAGCTCATTTTACAGATAAGAAACTGAGTCAAACAGAGTTAAGTGGCTTGCTTAGGGTCACACTGCTCGTAAGTATCTGAGACTGGATTTGAACTCAGGTCCTCCCAACTCTAGGGCCAGCACTCTATGCACTGCGCCACTTAGCTTCATGATGATTATGTGGTGGTGGTGTTTATGCTTAGCACATTGCTCGCCACATAATAGATGCTTAATAAATCTTTATTGTTTGATTGATTGAATCAATAAGAGCTCCAGAAAAATTGTTCACATATCCCTTCCTTCCCTTGATGTTTTGGGAGAAAGCTTTGAGGAGATTCAGTTGATCATGATGGAAAATGTACAACTGGTGATCAAGAAACCAGGGTTCTGGTCCTGATTCTCCCATGGACTCCATGTAATATTTTGAGTGAATTACTAAATATCTCTGGACTTCAGTTTTCTCATCTGTTGAATTAAGGGGTTGGATAGATGATCTATAATGTTCCTTCCTCCCACCCCATCTCTAAGACACTACTTACTTCACAGTGTTGAGAGAAAAGCAGTTTACAAACCATATAATTCTATGTACAGATGAATTATTATTATGTTCTACAATTCTATATTCCAAGATGCCTTCCAACTCTGACATTCTGTGATTCCATGGTTCTAGAGGTAGAAATACCTTCTAAAGAGTCACTGGAAATAGAAATGTAGTGGGCACACTGAATCTCTACTCAGCAATGAGCTTTCCACCCACAGACACATGAGTAGGAAATCAATTAAGGGACCCACTCACCATTTTCCAGCAATTAATTTAACAAGCCAGATGGAGCTTTTAAAGTTCAAATAGACGCCTGCATACAGTTTAGCAAAGCTGTCAACCAGGATTATCTTTCATAGCCCTGTGCAGACTAATCTAGTGCCAAAATAGTACCAAGGGAGGTTTATCCATCATTTGCACTAAATTGTTCCCTTGTACCGACAAACTCCCTTCCATGATCTGCCTCCACATGGGCCCCTGTCAAGTTACTGAGGGAAGCAGGGAGAGGAGGACGTGGGCAAGACCCACAGGTGGTGATGCCAGGAAGAAAGGGCAGCCAAAGTACACAAGGCATGGGATGGAAGGACTCAGTGGGGGGCATGTTTGGAATGAGGCAGCAGAAGAGCTGGGCAGGTGGATCTGCCCCGGTGAGACACTAAACTCAGCAACAGCGATTGAAATGCACAAACGTAGACTCACTAGTCTGCCGAATGTTAAACCCAGAAGAGACCCCAGAGATAATCTAGTCTGCCCCCCCTTATTTTACAGAGGAAGAAGCTGAGACCCAGAATGAGGAAGCTACATACCTAACTTCATCCAAGTAGTAATTAGCACACCTAGGATTATAAACCTGGCCCTCTGACAGCTGACCTGGCCTTTTGTTCATTAAATACTTATATGTTTCTCTGGATTATTGAAATGGCCTCCTGGTGAGTCTCCCTGCCTCTATGCTCTCCATTCTCTAATCAGTCCTTCACATGTTACCAGCCAGACCCAAATGTTGTTCCCTTGCTTAAAACCCTTGATTAGCTCCCTACTGTTAACAGGATAAAGTCCATACTCCCAAGCCTGGCATTCAAAGCCCTCCACAACCTACCTTTCCAGCCTTAAGATTACTCTGCTCCTTGAGCTCTCTACCCTCTTATGTGCCCTCTTGGACCATCTTGGACCATCTTGGCTCTGTGCCTTCTATGACTTTGGGCACAATATTCTGCATGCCCAGAATCTCTCTCTGCCATCCCACTGCTCCTCCTGTTGGATTTCTGCATATCCTTTAAAGCTGGAATCAAAGGACACCTCCTTTAGGAAGCCATCTTTGCCTTCCTTGCAAAGTGCTTTGTACTGATCTTGTGCTTATATGTTCTATGCAGCTTTATAGTTATCTAGTTCTTATGGTGATTGCATATCTGTATATATTTTAAAACCACTGCTTGACTTCGAACAGTTATGTGGCATAGTAGATAGCGTACTGGGCTTGGAATCAGGAAGGCTTATCTTCACGAATTCAAATCTGGCCTTAGGCACTTACTAGCTGTGGGAGCCTAGGGAGATCATTTTACTCTGTTTGCCTCAGTTTTCTCATCTATAAAATGAGCTGGAGAAGGAAATGGCAAGCCATTGCAGTATCTTTGCCAAGAAAACCCTAAATGTGGTCATGAAGAGTCTATGACTAAAATTACCAACAACAGACTATATGGGCTCCATGAAGGCAGGGACTGTATTTTATTCATCTTTTTATAACCCCCACTACTAAGAATAGTGTCTTGCACATATTAGTATTTAATACATCTTAATTGAATGAATGGATTCAATTCAACAAGTAAATACTTGATACAAAGTAATTAATACAAAGATAGATAAAACATAAGCCCCACCATCAAGGAGATTTGCAAGAATAACAACTCACATTTCCATCGTACTTTAACATTTGCAAAGCATCTTAGAGGTATTATTTCATTTAAGCCTTGCAATAACCCTGTGAAGTGGATAATACCGGTATAAATATCATTACCCCCATTTACAGAAAAGGGAAGTCAGTGCTCAGGAGCTTCAGTACTTTCCCCACAGTCACACAGTGAATGTGTGTCAGAGGCAGGATCTGAGCCAAAAATATTCTGGAACCTGCTCAAGCTGGCTCACGGCGGTCAAATGTTAGATTTTCAGTATGAGCATTTTTAAAAAATTTTCAGCATGAGCATTTATACCTCAAAAATCTGCAAATGTTAAAAATCTGGGCTTGATTTATTGTTTTGTTGCTTATCTTAGATTTAAGAAACTGATAAAGAAAATGTTAATAATGAAGATTAAACTCAAGCACATTGTGTTGGATGCTTTTTTTGAGAGCTGGTAGTTAAATATTTACCAGCAAGACCTTTAGCTGAACCCAGGTTCCTGGATTTTGGCTTCAGGTCCACTACGTGTTGCCTCTCTTTCTGGAGGAAAGACAAATGCAGAAATAGTGATAGTAACTGGGAGATGTGAGTGCAAAAGAAAGATCTGGGTAAAATAAAATGAGACATTGAGAAGAGAGAGTCCACTCACCCGAGGAAATGAGAAAAGGGTAGTGGCAAAGGTGGCGTCTGAGTTAGACCTTAATGGAAAGGAAGACTTTCCCAGACAAGTGATGGGGAGAGTCTATAGCCATGGACGATGGTGTGAGAAGGGAGTAGGTAGGATGAGCCTGGGGATAGAAAATCATCTACATTAGCTGGAACATAGGGGACATGGAGGAAAGCGTTGTTAGATAAAACTAGAAAGGTCAGTCAGAGTCAGATTGTAGAGGGATTTGAATCCTAATACAAGAAATGTTTATTTCCTAGGTTTCCCCAGCTATAAATTGGGGGATAAATACCTGCCTTTGTCATTCATTTTGACTCAATTCAACAAACATCTATTCAGCTTCTACTATGTAGAGACCTACTAGGTGGGGGCAGTGGATAGAGTATCAGGCCTGAAATCAGGAAGACTCATTTTCTTGAGTTCAAATCTAGCCTCAGAAACTTACTAACTGTGTGATCCTGGGCAAGTTACTTAACCAGGTTTGCCTCAGTTTCTTCGTTTGTAAAAAGAGCTGGAGAAGGAAATGGCAAACCACTCCAGTATCTTTGCCAAGAAAACCGCAAATGGGGTCATGGAGAGTTGGACATGACCGAAACAACTGAATAACAAAAACAAAAGTACACTGTAGAAAATCCAGATGAAAAAGGACTGGCAAAACTACAATTAATGGAATTAGAAGCACCTCGTTTTCCGGTGCCTTCTGTCCTTATTCAAGACATCATCATCATCATCACTCGTATTTAAAGAGTACCTACTATGTACTGAGCACTTTTACAAATACGATCTCATTTGATTCTCCTAACAATCCTGCAATGGGGGGGGGGTGCTATTATCATGCCTATCTTACAATTGAGAACACTGAGGCAAAGAGAGATTGGGATCCCCCAGGGTAGGCATCTGGGGCCAGCTGTGAGCTCAGGACTTCCTGACTCCTGGCCCAGCACTTTGTCCACTGTGTCACCTACCTGCCTTACTAACTCCTAGGGGCAGTCAAATGCTGAAAAGATGATAAAGACATTTTAAGGTCATTAAAAAAATCCACAAGCCAGCTCTAAACTAACTTTCTCCCTAAACATAGAAAGGTGCAATGTATAGATGTTAAGTTCAGAACTCAATAAGATCTTTATTTTGAATAATTGTACCATAAGACTGGCCATAGAAGCGACCAGGGTCTCAAGGGTTTTGTATTACCAAAGGTTGTTGTTGGTCAATTGTTTCAGTCATGTCTGATGCTCTGGGAACCCATTTGGGATTTTCTTGGCAAAGACTGGAGTGATTTGCTATTTCCTTCTCCAGTTCATTTTACAGATGAGGAAATTGAGGCAAACAGGGTTAAGTGACTTGTCCAGGGTCACAATTCTAGGAAGTGTCTGAGGCCATATCTAAACTCAAGAAGATGAATCTTCCTGACTGCAGGCCTGGCACTCTATCCACTAGCCACTTAGCTGTCCCTGACTAATTAATGGCTCCCTAATGGAGGAGATTCACTGGAACATAGATTCGGCATTAGGCCCTAATAGTCTGAGCATATGATGAATTCGTTTTGGTCAGATCAGTTCTGTCCCAACAGCTTTCTCACCCTGGAAGATTATACTCCCTTGTAACCCCTTTTTCTGGTTAGTCAGTTCCCCCTGGAAAGTGTCCAAGCCAGCCATGACCATTCCTTTACCCCTCTCTGGACTCTCTGCTCCTGACTCTAGACTTTCTTCCTTATGCTCTTATGCCCCACATACCCTCCATTTCCCTCCCAGTGTCAGCTTCCTTTTTATGTGTCGTCTTCCCACATTAGAATATAAGCTCCATGAGGTCAGGGACTGTCTTTCTTCTTGTTTGTATTTCTATTCCCAGCATTTAGCACAGAGCCCAGCACATGATAAGCACTTAATAACTATTTGGTAACTTGACCTGACTTAAAGGCAGAGAGGCTAGGGCTTTATAAAGGATCCCTCAAATCCTTAAAGGGCCAGATATCTTATTGGTGTTTTCTCAGCTTTCCTGGAAGCCATTACAGAGTGCAAACTCACTGTGCACGTGGAAAAAGGAAGTTCCCACAAGACTGGGTACCTAGAGAAGATGTGCCATGGGTGTGCTGGAGCCAAGTTAAACATGCTTCTGAGAACTGAGTATTAAATTTTCAACATGAGCATGTATACAGCATGGAAATCGCCTAACTAGGGCTTGCTTAATTTTTTTGCTGATTGTCTAGACTAAGAAAGTGAAGGAGAAAATCTTAATGATGCAGAAAGGGCTTGGGGGCTGGGCTAAGTTGGTCAGGTTACTAGGATCAGAAGCCACTGTTGAGAACTGACCCCAGGCTACTCTGACTAGATATGTGACTGACCACGCGTTGATAAAACAGCCCCATTTTCCACTCCCTGAATTGTCCAACAGAGAGTGAGAGCAGCTAGGGAGAGTGGGCACACATGGCTGTCTTCAAGGCTGATTTAAGTGCAAGGTGGCTAGCCTAGCCTATGGGGAGGCCAGTCCTTAGAGCATGTGCAGAATTTTCCTAGTAACCATCAGTCCAAGTGACCAGGAGGACACCTGGGGAGAGCCTGTTTCTGGCCATGTATAGCTGAGGGGCTTATATTCTGTCATGACAAAGAGTCTTCTAATAGACTTTGGAGCCAGAGTAACCAGTGGTCCCGGGGAGGCTGAGTCACAGGTACATACAACAGGGGTCTACCACCCCTCCATCACTCTCTTCCCTTTGTGGCTGTCAGGAGGCAGGGCCACTTTGAGCTGCCTCCAAGAGTGAAGAACAGATGAAGAAAGAGCATCTGCCTTTCCTCCACCTATCCATGATGGTGGAAAGCACACTTGCCTCTCCTGCTTCCCAGGTCTATTCTTTACTGATCTTTGATGAATGAGTAAAGGCTCTCTCGATCCAGGGAGAATGTAGAGTTGATTCAGGCAGTCAGAATCCTGTCTCGTAGTCTTTATTTCTCTGTATTTTCTCTAAAGTTCAGGGTGCTGACTTTTCCCTTGAACTAGTGAATGTAATTAAAAAGAGATTGTTGACCCCTTGACCAGCTCTCTTTCCCAGTAAAGCAGATCTAAGAACCCGTGCTAGCAGCTATCCTGGGGATGCCAGTGTGGTTGCCACTAGAGCCTGGAGTCTTGTTCTTCCTCTCCTCCACCCCTTAGAATCCCTAGGTTCTTTCAAAGTTCAGATCGAGTGCTACCTCCTACAGGAAATCTCCCCTGATCTCCTGAGTTGTTCAGGAAATTACTTTGTATATGAATTCCGTCTTCAATCTACATGTTTCCCCTGTCCCTCCCCTCCTCCCATAGCATATGAACTCCTCAAGGCAGGGACCATTTAGTTTTTGCTTTATTTCTTCAGTGCCCAGCACGGTGCCTAGCATATACTAGACACTTAATAAATTCCTGCTGGATGAATGAATAAATGCATATTGATGCATGGAGTGTGGAGCTGAAATACTCTTAGTGTTCTTGCCTCACTTGTCCACAGGGAAGAGAGAGACTGATTTGCCTTGTATATTCACTCAGTCCTCACTCAATGGAAAATCAAAAACCCCAGTTAGTAAGAAGCCAGGAGACAGTTACCTGCCCATGGTCTGAAGAGGCGAGCAGGGATCTCCATTCGCCATCATCATACCCTTCCAGAAGCAGGCTCCTCAAGCCCCAGACATGAATCACAGCAGGCAGAACCTGTTGTGGACACTCTTCATGCTGGGTCCTCACTGACCTGTCTCCCTTTACAGAAGTTTTTCCTTCAGCCTAAATCTATCTCTTCATCCATTTCTACTCAGTGATCCTACTTCCCTCCTCTGGGATCAAACAGAACCAGTCTAATCCTTTTTCCAACAACCTTTCAAATACCTAATTGTCCTGTATCTACCACTTATAACCGATATGATCCAGTCCATTGAGTCTCAGTTTCCCCATCTATAAGATGAGACAATGGGGTGCAGTAGAAAGAATCCCTAATTTGAAGTCGGAGAAATTGGGCTCACATCCCAGGTTAGCTAGCTGCATGACCTTAAATGAATGAACAAATAAAAAGCATCTATTAAGCATTTGCCACGTTCCAGGCACTGGAGATGCAAAACTTGAGCAAGTCATCACCTCTCCTTGCTTCACCCCTCCCATAACTGTTTTTGCCCCAGGTAAAAATATTCCTCATTGCCATCCAGCCAGAGAGAGGGGTGCCCTGGCCTTGTTTCTGCTGAGTCTGCCTTGGTAACATGGAACATCTTACTTTCAGCATTATTTCATCAAGTCATAAAACACCCCAATGATGATGGAGGAAACACTCATTCTGAGGAAGGATTGCCAGTTAAATTTTCAAGCAGATGGCAATGACACATCTTCTGTGAAGGGAATGGCATCCATGGGGAAACACCCTGGCAGTGCAGAGCTGCCGTTCTTAGGGGCTGCAGGGCTGGGCCCTGACATTGTCTGAGTGGGTATTTTCTGAGAACAAAAAACAACCAAAGCTTTGTTTTCCTAGTTCTCTCCCTCCTCTGAACCACGTCCATTCTATATTCTAAGCTCCTTTAGAGCTTTGACATTCAATGCCCCACAGTGCTATGTCTGAAGGTCCATTCTGGCCCAAACATATTATTTTTCTATAGGCTAACATTCTATATTTTAAAGTTTTTCCCAACTCTAACATCTATGACCTCGATTCCTATCCAGCTTTAACATTCTGTGATTCTGTAACTCTGTTTGGGGGTCAAACAGAATAGTCACAAAAAGCTAAAATAGCCTCGTAATAAAATTCCTCCATAAAATTCCTACTCTGAAGCTGCACTCTGGGTTCTTAAAGATTGTGCCAATAGAGTATGAGATCTGGCAAATTCTACCCAATTAGAAAGGCTTCAGTACAGTCCTGGCAACAGACTGTGTTTACTGTCTAAGGCCCAGCCTAGCCAAGTACTTAGAGACTTATCACCAGTGGGTGGGGCAGTAGGTGATGAATTACATTGACCAATGAAATCAAGAAAAACTCAGAGTGATGCCGAGTCCTGTGGGACTCCTATCTATTTCTGCAGTGATAGTGATTGAATAATGAGAAAGGAGGGTAGGAGGTGTTAAGAATCACACAGTTTTTAAGATGTCTCTAAATAGTAATTTAACTCTTAGTACTCTAAATGTGAAATCTTTGACCAGTGAATATATAACTTGTTAACTACATAATTTGTTAACTGGACTCTATTAGTACTTGGCACATTGTAAGTGCCTAATTTCAGAATCCAGAAAACATAAAGAAATTATGGCTAAGTGGAAGGATGGCTCACACGTTTCCTTTGGAGAGGTAAATAAAGGGATTGGTAGAATTGATTTCATAATGGCCCAACACAACAAGATAGGTTTCTTGGGGCATGAGTCATTTCATGGAACACTTGTTCATCTTACCTAGCAGTGCTCATGATGGGTGTAAACAAAAAGTCTACCATGAAGATAATTTTAATTCAATATCAATCACAGCTAAGGGTAAAGAAGTAGAGAAGTTCTATGAAAAATTTGAAAAGATCTTACAAACCCGGTCAACCAATCCCCAACCATTAAATATTTCTTAAAAGGCCTACTGTGTCCCATGTATTTTGCTAGGTTCTGAGGATGCAAAAATAAATAAGAAACACTCCCTACCCTCAAGGAGCTTACATTCTACTGAAGGGATTACAACAAGTTAACCATGAAGCAAATGTAATATATGCCAAATAAATAAAAAGGTTAGGATGGGGCTCACCAACAACTGGGGGAACCAGAAAAGACTCTTGAAAGAGGTGGTGCTTGACCTCAGCCTCAAAGGGAGTCAGGGGTTCCCAGAGGCAGAGGTGAAAAGGAAGTACATTCTGAAAATGGGGGACAGATTGGTCCTTTTTCCTGGTCATCTAAGGGTATAAAAAGTCCTAGTCATGAGAAGTCTGGGCTCTTCAAGTACAGAAGATTTCTGAAGATCTTGACTATGTCCTTCACCATACTTACCCTGATGATCAGATGGGTTTCTATATGAAGATGACAGGGCCACATCCATGAAAGTTAAATGCTACTATATCCTTGTTGCATATCACTGCTGTGTTAAAGCAAAGTAAACCTTCTTTGGTTTAACCATTCAATGACTTGCAAATGCCTCATTTTATCCCAATATTAAACTTGGACTAAGAAAATGCTGGCCTTAGAGCTGCGTCTCTGATACTTTGTGAATCCCATGCCTATAGATTATGAATACTTTTTTTTTCTTTTTGGAGGGCAATTAGGGTTAAGTAACTTGCCCAAGGTCACATAGCTAGGTTTTTGTTTGTGTGTGTGTTAAGTATCTGAGGCTGGATTCGAACTCAGGTCCTTCTGACTCCAGGGCCGACGCTCTACTCACTGTGCCAGCCGACCCGATTATGAATACTTTTATAAAAAAGTGAGTGGAAGATTCTGGTTATGATGAGTGCCAAGCAACATCACCCCAAATGTCTAGAGAAAAGGTTAAATTCAACACAAAATTAGAAGAATAAAGAGAAGATACTGTGTGCAATTACCATAGTTCTAACTTGAACTATATAGATAAACTGTGCTCTATTCATTGCGCCACCTAGTCACCCCAGGAAGAAGCATTTTATTGCTGTCGTATGTGAACTCAGTCCCAGCTCAGCTCCTCCTGGATCACTGGCTCTTCTGATGCTTCCGCTAACCAGAATACTCATTACCACATAGCACCAACCCCCTAGTTTCTCATGGCCAGAAGTAGGATCCCTAAGCTGCCCTGTGGTTGGAATGGAAGCAGGCTGGGAAATATTTATACATGTTAAGTATAACTCATGAGGAAGGGCAAATGTGAGCATATCCAATCCAAGCTCTCATTGGCCAGCCTCCCCTCCCCATAATATTTATATTAACTTTAACGAGATGTCTTGTTTACTTCTGTGTCCTCTTCTGAACTCTTTCTTTTGTGCATTTTCCCAGGACTGTCATGATTTCTTAGAGAAATGTAATGAATGTAAAACATTCACCATGAGAAAGAAATCCCCAAAGCCCAGAAATCACCTCAACTGGCAATGTTTTATTTTCTTGCAAGGGGAGAGACTTTGCAGCCCAAGACAAGTCCCCTTGAGAGTAAAAACTTAATTGCAAAACATTTCAGAAGGGAACGGTAGATTATGAGCTGACCGCCAACCCACATGTCTACTTTCTCATCTCTATAGCATCTTTTTTCAAGGCTTTGTTTTAAAATTTTAATCTAAAAATTTCAACTAACAAAAATTCTCTTCCTCCCAACTTCCCTTTTTCACTGAAAAAAAGGAAAGAAAACCCTTGTAAAAATATGCATAATCAAGTAAAACAAATTACTCTATTGACTGTATCAAAAATATATATTATCGGGTGGCTAGGTGGCGCAGTGAGTAGAGTGTTGGCCCTGGAGTCAGAAGGACCTGAGTTCGGATCCGGCCTCAGACACTTAACGCACACCCAAACGAAGAAACCTAGCTGTGTGACCTTGGGCAAGTTACTTAACCCCAGTTGCCCTCCAAAAAGAAAAAAAAAAAAATATATATATATATATATTATCTCAGCCTTCACCCTGAGTCCACTACCATTCTATATAGATGTGGGTAATATGTTTCACCATGGATTTTTTGTAACTATTGTTGGTCATTGCATCAATCAAGGTTCTTAAAGTTTTTAAAGTTATTTGTCTTTATGCTATTGTTATCATATAAATTGTTCTGCTGGTTCTGCTCACTTCACTGTTTATCAGTTCACATTAATCTTCTCAGGTTTCTCTGAAACCATCCTTTTCATCATTTCTTATACTATAATAGTATTCCATTACATTTAGATACCATATTTGGTTGAGTGTGGACTCCAATTTATCAGCACTCCTATCTCCATAACATCTTTATGTTCATTAAACTATAACATCTCCTTGACATCCTGTCTTCTATCACCTTGATCCCTATCAAAAGAGAAGGAAGAGGCAACCCGGGGCCCGAGTCTTTTGTCCAAGTTTTTTTAGCTCTCTAGGCAGTTGGCTGCTTCTGAGTGGAGACAGATGGGGAGGAGGTAGCAGTTCCTTGCTGAGAAAAAGAATGAAGTTTCTGTAGCTACACAATTGGCAATGAGGGTTTGAGAGCCAAGTAGTCATGACAAAAAGGCTGCTTAACCTTTGAATGTGAAATGTTTACATGCACATGTCTGACTTAAAGATGAAGATGTGTGAGTGGAGGTCCCTGTGGCTGCAGTTCAGACTATATCCGCCCCCTCCAACTGGCTACATTAATGGGAGATAATTCCTCAGAGATCGTCATCATGCTGTGAGGAGGTTCTCATGAAAGCCCCTTCTGTTCCAGCCATACAAGGCCTCTATAGGAATGTGCGTGGCTGCTGGGTTTGTGCTTGGAAAGTAGGAGGCTAGACATTCTCTGGAGTTCAGACTTCTTTGGCTGGGATGGGGCAGAGCCAAGACCAATGCCAGAAGACTGCCCCATAGGTCAGAAGGAGTGAATGTACAACACGCAGGAGAAACTCATGGCAGAGTAGGCTCTCAGAGTTGGAAGCAACCTCAGGTGTTACCTGGGGGCAGGGGAATGAGCCCCAAACATCCAGAGTCAAAGGCCTTGAATTTGAACCTTGACCTTGCCACATAAAAACCCTGGGCAAGGCACCTAGGCTTACAAACTTGGGGTCCATCATCAACTCCTTTCTTCCTCAGCCTAAAATCAGTTGCTAAATCTTATCATCTCTACCTTCACAACACCTCTCCCATCTGCCGCTTTCTCATGTGGCCACCATCCTGATGCAGGCCCTCATCACCTCCCACCTGCAAGAGCCTTCTGCTTGGTCTCCTTGCTTCAAGTTGAGCCCCACTCCAATTCGTCTTCCACTTAGTTGCAGAAATGATTTTCCTGAAGTTCAGGACTGACCATGCTACCTCCTAACTCAAACTCCAGTGGCTCCTTCTTGTCTTTGGGATCAATTATAAACTCCTCTATGTGTCCTCTGAGGCTCTTCACAGACTGACCCCACCCCACCTTTCCAAATCGCTTTGCCACACTATAGTCAAGCCATACCATTCCACTTAACATAACTCCCACATGCTACTCTGTCTCCCATTTCTGTGCTTTTGTCCTTTCTGCCCTCCATGACTCAAAGGCTCTCTCTTCCTCCCTCCACCTCTTGGAATTCCTGATTTCCTTCAAGATTCAGCTCAAACTCTGCATATTGGCCTTCCATAGTCCCCTCCTCCCTTTCCCCCAGGGCTGATGCTTCTCCCTCCAATGCTTTACATGTGTTTTATATATTCCCATATATGTACAGGCTGTCTTCCTGTTAGGCTATAAATTCCTTGAAGGAAGAGATTTTTTTCTTTCTATCTCCAGTACCTGCCACATAGAAGATGCTTAATAAATGCTCTCTTGCTTTTTTGACTTACTGCTTTGGGCCTCAGTGTCTTCCAGGTGGTAGTGTTGGTGTTAAACGTTTTGTTGTTGAGTTGTTAAACTAGATAATCTCTAGCTGGGGGAGGGTGTCTTTGATATTTGAAGACACTGAAGCTTCCCCTCCCTCCCAAGTTATGGAAGCAGATTTTGATAAGTTAGTGAGAAAGAACTTAATAATAATCAGAGCTGTCCTCAAGAAGGCTACCTTGGGAGGTCATCAGACTGGATATTCCATTCATTGATGCACCTTAGCAACCCATCCTCACTTTGAAAAAATTTTAATTTAATTTTTCAATGAACAAAAATCTATTTTTCTCTATCCTCCCTTACCTCAAATGAAAAAGAGAAAAACAACATCCTTGAAATAAATCAAGCAAAACAAATGACCTCATTGGCAGATGTCTCAATCTACATCTTAAGTCTTCCTTTCAGGAGATGGGTAGCATGTTTCATCGCTGGTCCTCTGGAATTGATCAGAGTTTTAAGTGTTTCAAGGTTGTTTGTCTTTCCAATGTTGCTATTATTGTATAAATTATTTCTCTGGCTCTTCTTACTTCACTCTGTATCAGTTCATATAAGTTTTCCTAGGTTTCTTTAAAACCATCCCTTTCATCACTTCTTATAGCACCCCAAGAATACAGGTAGGTTCCAATTAGTGTGAATAATGTATACTGTGAAATGACCACATTTACTAGAAGTTACACTTTCCAAAATTATAATTATGCATAAAATAGGGTAATTGGTTCTAGCCCAATGGGAACATGCAATGAAAAAAATTTTAATGAGTTTTTATCTGTGTATTAATAACAGCAAAGGATAAGTAAAATATACTACTGATTCAAGTTTATTTATTAGAGGCATTATAGAAAGCAAATTTTTAAAAATTGAAAAATTACTAAGTGTTATACACATTTAAAAATTAACCGACACTGGTGATATGACGAAAAAGTTCCTGTTATTTAAAATGTTTGAGCAGTGTGTACTAAACTCTCTTTTGTTTCTTTAAATCTTCACATGTCTGCTCATAGATGCAGAGAGCTGTATCTCGGCGAATTTGCATACTCCATCAGCATCTCTCACTTTCTGCTTCACAGCTTCTGCAGCTGGAAAGATATCTGCAAATTCTCTGAGACTGTTTCACTTGCACATTTTCTACTTCTTTGGCATCATCATCTACTTCTTCAAACACTCTTCATGGATCTAAACGAGGATCATTGTCAGTCAGTTCTTCCAAGTGTGAATTGAAAAATTCACAGGCATCATCACTTTCTAGTTCATCAAAATCAAGCTTTCTTCCAATATTTGTTATTTCTTCTCTTAACAGTCTGCCTCTGAAAGGGAAAATCTTCAAAACTGCTACTTGGGCAACATAGCAAACCACACTTCCACACCTCTATGTCTTCACCTTCTCTGGCCACCTCTCTGGAATTTTAACATTATGCAATTGAAATTTTCAATCAATCAAACTAACCAACATTAAGCGTTTTTTTATTATCCACTTCCTTTCTGGTTTTTTTTTTACTGCCTCAAATAAATCTGAAGCTTTTGTCTGAATGGTTGCTCTGCTAAGAGAAAGGTATTTGTGATGGCAGTCTTGAATTCATATGGCTAAAAGAAAGATCCATTTCTATCGTTGTGACACCTCTATCGCTTATAGTTGTTTGCAGATCACAAAAATTGGCCCAACTTTGCCTTTTTCTGTTATTTTGCCCTTATTTTTTTTATAATATTCCATTCCATAGTTGGGAATTTTGATTCCTTGTCCCATTTTAGAATTACTATGACCATATTCATGTCATTCAATTACATTAACTTTTTGTCCCAATGTAATAACAAGCCTTTTTTTTTTTTTTACACTGGCAGTGTTTCCATTCAAAGTATTCTTCCCTTCATCTATTTTATTGAGCTGTCTTTTAAAAAAAACAAATTAACACAACTATTGGTATATATTATGCAGCAGCACAGGATATCCACATAGGACAATAGGCAAATGCAGACTGATAATTTAGCAGCTTATTAAAATCCTCAGCTAGCTCACATGCATTGCATTAGTCGAGTTTGGGCTCACATTAAACGTGACCTGGTATTATCTTATAATTAGCACTAAATTGAAATTTTCATTATTCAAGTTCACATTAATTGCAACCTAGCTGTATTCAAACACAACTATATACCATGATTTGTTCAGCCAGTTGACAGGTACCTCCTTAGCTTCCAGTACTTTGCCACCACAAAAAAAAGAGCTGCTATAAATATTTTCATTTAAAGAATATGTGGGTCCTTTTCTTCTTTCTTTGTTCTTTTTGGGGAATAGGCCTGGTAGTGATATTGCTGGGTCAAAGAGCAGTCACAGTTTGGTAACTTTTGGGACAGAATTCCTAACTGCTTTCCAGAATGGCTGGACCAGTTCACAACTCCATCAACAGTGCTTCAATGTGCCTGTTTTCCTGTAGCCCCTCTAGTATTTGTCATTTTCCTTTTTTTTATCCACTTTTCCAGCATAATGGGTGGGGAGTAGAAACTCAGAGGTGATTTAATTTGCATTTTCTCTAATTATTATCTAGAGTATTTTTAAAAATTGTATTTTAATTTTTTAATTAGCAAAAATCTGCTTTCTTACCTTGCTGTCCCAAATCTCTCTCTCTCTCTCTCTCTCTCTCTCTCTCTCTCTCTCTCTCTCTCTCTCTCTCTCTCACACACACACACACACACATACACACACACACACACACACACACACACACACACACACACACCTTGAGAACTAAAGAAAAGCAAAAACAAAACCTAATATAGGGGCACCTAGGTGGCACAGTGAATAGAGCACTGGTCCAGGAGTCAGGAGGACCTGAGTTCAAATCTGGCCTCTGACACTTAGAACAAAAACTAGACTGTGACCTTGGGCAAGTCACTTAACCCCAATTTCCCTCCAAAAAAAAAAGGCAAAAAAAAAAAACCCAACCCAACCTAATATAAACATGTAAAGCCAGTCAAAACAAATTTCCCCATTGGCTATATCCAAAAAATATTTGCCTCATTTTGAGTTCTTCATATTTCCCTCAGGAGGTGAGTAGTGGTCAACAAAGTTACCACTTAGAAAATTTCCTTGACATAGAACCCAGTATGGCTGGGGGGTGGTGTCTGCCATAGGTCTGGGATTTCTTCTTGTCCTGGGTGCTGGAATAATTTGAACACAGTATGTTTCTGGCTTGATCCTATCCATAGCATCCCCTAATCTCTCCTAATTCCCTATACTGACTTGGACTGGACAATCCAACTTTTGATCACTGTTCATTATTGGGGGCAAGCAGGACCCAAGCTTTACATCCAAAGCTTGACCCTTTTCCTGCCAGGTACCAGTTTCACTATAAACATACATAGCACTTAGTCAAGAAGACCCATTTATCCAAATTGGTAGCAAAATAGAAATCAGAATAGGTATACACAGGAGAACACGTACCAGATAATAGAGTGAAGGAGCTCTCCCACTGGGAATGGGGTAACTTGGCTCAGCCTAGAAGCAGAGGCCTAGATCTCACCCACTGGGAAGTTCCCTGAAGTCTTCAGTGCAGTAAGCTGAGGACAGGGACATGAAAACTACGAGCCCCTCCTATGCCATCCACCCTCAACAGGAAGTGAGATTGTACTCCTCCATTTTCTCTCTCAAAGTTTGAAGCCAGAAGTACCCAGAGTGCTAAGAGATTCAGTGACTGGAGGAAGAGACTTGAAGCTTGAAGAGAAAGATCTGAAGAGACTGAAACTCTTCCTCTCACCAGCTCCATACCACGACTACACAGATGCAGGGCATCGTCCTCCACCAATAAGGAGTGAGTCTGATACAAATGAACTTTGGGGCTGGGGTTATACACAAGAAATGACTCTATTTTAAAAAATATCTCTAAAGGCTAGGTTTTTCAGTTAGTCAATAAACATTTATTAAATGCCTACTATATTCCAGAGGTCAGCTAGGTGGTACAGTGGATAGAGCCCTGGGCCTGAAGTCAAAAAGTACTGAATTCAAATCTGTTCTCAGACACTTACTAGATGTGTGACCCTGGGCAAGTCATTTCACCCTGTTTGCCTCAGTTTCTTTATCTGTAAAATGAGCTGGAGATGGAAATAGCAAACCACTCCAGCATCTTTGCCAAGAAAATTCTACTTAGGGTCGTAAAGAGTCAGACACAGGACAGGCTAGGTGGCGCAATGAATATAGCACCAGCCCTGGAGTCAGGAGGACCTGAGTTCAAATCCGGCCTCAGACACTTGACACACTTACTGGCTGTGTGACCTTGGGCAAGTTATTTAACCCCAATTACCCTGCCTTCCCCCTCCAAAAAGGAAAAAAATAAACAAAGAGTCGGATACAATTAAAACAACTGAACCACTATGTACCAGGCATGGGGTAAAGAACTTTTTCTTCATATGAAGCCAGAATCTTCCCCTGTACAACCTCTACCCAGTCTGTCTTTCCAGAATGATTCCACATCGCGCTCCCCTTTCTCATACTCTGTTCTTCTGAACCAGCCTACTTTAAATTGCACATCCACGATTAAATTCCCTCTCCTACCTCCAGACCTGGATTGTTCTCTCTCACCACCCCTGGAAATCTGTGGCTCCCTTCAGGGCTCAGACAAGGCGCCACCTCCCACAGAAGCCTTTCGTGATTCTCCTACTAGTCAAGTCCTCCTTGTCATTTACTTCTTACTTATTTGGTTACACTTTCTATTTATTTTGATTTGTGTACATGTTATTTTCTCCCTTGAAAATGTGACCCTCGGGGCGGCTAGGTGGCGCAGTGAGTAGAGCGCTGGCCCTGGAGTCAGAAGGACCTGAGTTCACATCTGGCCTCAGACACTTAACACACACAAACAAAAACCTAGCCGTGTGACCTTGGGCAAGTTACTTAATCCCAATAGCCCTCCAAAAAGCAAAAAAAAAAAAAAAATGTGAGCCTCAGGGCAGTTGGGTGGCACAGTAGATAGAGTTCTGACGTCAGGAGGACCTGAGTTCAAATGTGACCTCTGACCAGACACTTGACACTTATTAGCTGTGTGACCCTGGGCAAATCACTTAACCTCAATTGCCTCACCAAACACACACACACACAGAAAATGTGAGCCTCTTGATGATAGGGACCATGTTTTTATCTCTTTTTTGTATCTTTTGCACCTACATAGGTCCTGGCACATTATATTCACTTAAATGCTTGTTGAATTATTGAATTGCTCCCAGTTCTCCCTTCCAGGAGCAAGGTAAACAAACTTAACCCTGCCTCCATCACACATCCCTTCAGACCCTTGAGCATAGTTATCATCCCCACCCCTCTACCCCCTCCAAGTGCTCACTTCTTCAGTCTAAACATCCCCATGACTTCATTACCTTCACCCTCATGTGGCACGGTCTCAAGGCCCTTCCATACCTTGGGCACTCTCATGTGGGCACTCCAATATTCTTCCTAAATGGGGCACTCTGAATGGAACACAACGCTTTGAAATGCACTCTTTGGAAGCGTCTGATCTGGTGACATTTCAGGCAGGCAGGCCCCAGGACTGAACCTGCCTGCCCATACCTGAGGTGCCCACAAAAGCAGAGCGAAGACTGTGGATGAAACAAAGCCATTCTTCTCCCTCCCCGCCCCAACCCCCAGCTAACTGAAGGGTACATCTGAGGGCTTTGCACAGTCTCCAAGACAGTTTTGACTTCAAAGTCACTGTACAGACCACAATGTTTAGATATGACACAGCCAAGAAACCTTTCTTCCCTATGAAATGTCTTGGAAAAAGGCTGAGACATGTTGGTTCTCCTCTGACCCCAGATATTTTTATTTGTGCTTTCCTTTGCCAAGGGTAACAGTTCACAGGATCACAGAATATTAGGGCTGGAAGGAACCTTAGAGAATATCTAGTCCTAAATTTTACAGATGTGGAAACTGAGGCCCATATTAAGAAAAGGATTTGCCCAAAGTCCCACAACTGATAAGTAACTGGACTCCAAATCTAATGCATTTCCCCTTATAATCAGCATAGATTAATTGAGTACTAAAGCTGGAAGGCCATATAATAAAAGCTCTTCCTTTTCCAGATGAGGCAAATGAGGCCCAGAAAAGGAAAGTGAGTTTCCTGAGGTCACACAGTGAGTTAGTGGTACAGCTGAGCCTCAAACCTGGGCCTTTTGACTCCTTCTACCCCTATGAGTTCAGAGTTTCTTGTATCACTTTAGGTCTATCCCTCTTCCCCCAGCAGGTTGGGGGAGCCTGGCTCACCTTGCATACATGCCTTAGTTCAACAAGATTAATAATTCAGCTCTAATCTTAATGATGTCTTTTGTATCTGTGCTTTGGATCTTGATAGCCTTTTAAAAAATAAATTCCTAATATTTTATTATTCTTGACGAACACGAAGCATGAACATTTCCATATACAAAGAACAGAAAAAAGAGGAAAGAACACAAAACCATGAAATTCTGTCACACAGAGCATGTTTTTCTGTCTGTCTGTCTGTCTGTTTTTTGCTTTTTTGGAGGTCAATTGGGTTAAGTGACTTGCCCAAGGTCATATGGCTAGTGTGTCAAGCATCTGAGGCTGGATTTGAACTCAGGTCCTCCTGACTCCAGGGCTGCTGCTCTATTTGTTGCTCCCCTAGCCACCCCATAGAGCATGATTTTCTAAAAAAAATGTAACCACAAATTTTTCATGTCATCCTCACACAGGGGCCATGCTTGTCTTCTCCACATTATTCCAGTTTTAGTATAAATGCTGCCAAAACCAGCACATACAGCTTGTTTTCTGCAGTATATAGCAAATTTAGCACGTTAGTTGCAAAGCTGCCCCACCTGTCTGTGTATCCCTCTGAACTTCCTTCGGTTCCCTTCTGTGCATTTAGAAAATGCTTCATTGATGCTCTTATAATAATTATCACTAACATTTACAAAGTGCTTACTATGAGCCAGGCTCTGTGCTAAACTCTTCATAATTATTATCTCATTTGATCCTTATAACTCTGCAAATAGGTGCTATTATTAACCCCATTTTACAGATGAAGAAACTGAGGCAAACAGTGGTTAAGTAGCTTGCTTAGGATCATACAGCTATAAGTGTCCAAGGCCAAATATGAATTCAGGTCTTCCGGACTCCCGGCCTAGCATTCATTCTATCCACTGCCCCGTGATACTCTTCTATTTTTGCATTTCAATCACTAGCTTTCCTCCCCTTCAAATTCCCTTCCATTCAAGAACTTAAAATAAAAAACAAAAAACAAAGACCATAAGAACTCCTTTGTCACAAATAAACAACCAATGAAAGCAAAGCTTCACAACGGCCACCCATGTCTGAACACTCCTGCCAAGAAGTGGCAAGCACTTTTCAGGGGTCCTCTGGAGTTACGGGTGGCCACTGCATTGATCATCGTTCTAAAGTTTTTCAAAGTTGTTATTACTGGTTAAATTGTTTTTTTCTCCTGGTTCCTTTTGCTTCACTCTGCAACAGTTCGTGTGAATTTTCCCAAATGTTTCTGAATCTGTCATATACATATTCATATACAATAATTCATTCAGTCATTCCCCAACTGATGGGCATCTGCTTGTTCTATAGTGGAAAAGTGCTGTTATATATATATTTGCTTTTTGGAGGGGGACAAGTAGCATGATTGGGGTAAAGTGACTTGCCCAAGGTCACACAGCTAGTTTTTGTGTTAAGTGCTGAGGAGGGATTTGAACTCAAGTCCTCCTGACTCCAGGGCTGGTGCTTTATTCACTGTGCCACCTAGCCACCCCTGTTATAAATATTTTTGTACATATGGATTCTTTTCCTATTTTTTTTTCTCTTCTATAAACCCAGCAATGATATCACTGAATCGAAGGGTATACATCATTTAGTAACTTTTGGGATATGGTTCCAAATTGCCTTCCAGAAAAGCTGGACCAGTTAACTTCTAACAATATATTAGTTTGCCTATCCCCTTCCATCATCCCCTTTAACAACTTTATTTTCTGCTTTTGCCACATTTATCAATCTGATGGGTATGAGATAGAGCCTTAGAGTTATGTTGATTTGTATTTCTCTTATTATTAGTGATTTGGAACATTTTTTATATAGCTGTTGATAGCTTTTTTCTTTTTCTTTTGAGAACTGCCTGTTCGTATCCTTTGGGGATCGGTCTCCTAGGGAATGACTCTTGTGCCATTTGAATCAATGAATCAAATAAAATTTGAATCAATAGAATATGGTTCTAATGCCATATTTGAGTCAATTTTCTATCTATCTTGGATATTTACCTTTATTAGGGAAAGATTCCACCCTCCCCAGCTAACTATTTCCCTTCTAATTCTAACTCCATTGATTTTGTTTGTGCAAAAACATTTCAATTTTGTGTTATCAAAACTACCCATTTTGTTGCCTGTGATCCTCCTAATCTTTTGCTTGTCCAAGAACTCCTCCACTCACAGTTGTGAAAAGCATTTCTTTCTCTGCTTCTCTAATTTGCTTATAATGTTAACTTTTACATCTAAGTTCATGTATCCATTTGGAGTTTATCTTGTCATGTGGCATGAGATGCTTCTTTCCTCCACCCCTTCCTTTTCAGGTTTTTCTTGACACTCGTGTTTGCATTTCAAAGTTCCTATTTCACTCTGTTCTTTTCATCAGACGTGCTTGAAAGTTCTTTATTACTTTAGAAGTCCATTCCCGTCCTCTCTCTACCCCATAGGATTATACTATTTTGCAGGGCAAATTATTCTTAGTTACAAGCCTTTAGTATTTTACCTTTTGGAATACAGTATTCCAAGATCTCTAATTTTTAAGAAAAGTTATCAGGTCTTGTGTGATCCTGACTATGTTTCCTTTGGTGCTTCTCCTGATTCTTTCTTGGTGCCCGCAATATTTATCCTTTGATGTGGGAACTCTGGATTTTGGCTATGCTATCCTTGGGACTTTTCCTTTTGGTGTTTATTTCAGCTTCTTTCTATCTCCACTTTATCCTCTTGTTCTAATAGAGCTGGATCGTTTTCATTTATGATTTCCTGAAATACAGTGTCCAGGTTGTTTTTTTTTTTAATCCTGCTTTTCAGGATATTTGTTTATTCTTAAATCAGCTCTCATTGACTTATTTTCCAGACCAGTTTCTTATACCAGATATGTTATATTTATTTCCACTTTTTCCATCTTTTGATTTTGGTCTAATATTTCTTGTCTCATGGAGTCATTGACTTCTATTTTCCCTATTTTAGTTTTCAGGGATTCTATTACATGGTCAGGGTTTATGACTTTCTATTCTAATCCATTAAGTCTCTTTACAATTTTTTCTCCAAGAGATTTTTGTTTCATTAACTTATTCCACAGACTTTTGCCATTTTGCAAATCTCTCTGCTTACGCCCTTTATTTGCTGCCTGATACCACTTAATGCTTTTTACTTCCCTGCCCTGCTCTGTCTAAAGGTATCTATGACTCATGGGAACACCAGCAGAATAGAAGGGGATGGGTCGGAATATAATAGCTCTCTGTATTTCTAGCTTTTGCAACATACATGTAGCTATCTTGAACTATAGGTACTACCCAGATTCGAACATATTCCATTTAATACTTGTGTGACCTAGGGAAAGTAATTTTTCCTTTCTGAGACTTATTAGAAATGAAGGCACTGGTCTAGACAATCTCCCAGGTCCTTTCCAGTGCTAATATTCCATATTGTATAGTTCTCTTCAATTCTACCATTCCATGTTCTCATGGTCTATGTTCTAAGGTAGCCCCCTCCAGTTTTAATTCTCCATTGTCTGAGGCCCCTTCTAACTCTAATGATTTGTGTCCTAAGTTTCCTTCCAAGTCTTCAGTTCTGTGATTCTGTAAGTACGGGTTCTTGGTTTCCTGTCACCTCCCTGGGCCTCAGTATCCTCATTTGTAAAAGGAGGATGTTGTACTGAATGGCTAAAGGTCCTTTCTAGCTCTAGACCTTTGATTCAATGACCTGGCAGTCCTTAGAGCCTGACTTCTGGCTCCCTCCCTCTACTCCCTGTATCTGGGAGAACCAGCTTGTCTGGTAGCCTGCTCCAAGACTTAAAGTTTGGCTCTGGAAAGTGAAAGGCAGGGCATAAGCCCCCAGCCACCTCTCTTACAGAACGAGCCCATGCAAGGCTTACTTCTTGGGTTGAGTGGCCTGGGCCCAGCCTGGGTTTTCCCAGGCTGTTTTGCTGCACAGTCCTCTTGCTGCTCAACAGCTTTGTCATAAAGCAGCTTCCCTAAGTGATCCGGGGCCTATCTCATTGGAAACTAGGTGCCTTCCTGCTGTAGGCCTCTTCCACCACAGTGCCCTGGGAGTTCCATAGCAATGCATAGGGAACCATCCTCTGCCTTCACTCTTTTGTCACCTACCATGACAGCCCTTGCATCCGAGTATCCTCCAGCTAGCATTTGCCCTCTGAAGAGAAACCAGCCACATTTTGGCCTTCCTTTCCTGAGACTCTCAAACCTCACTTTAGTCTAGGCTACTTTTTTCCTCCTTGCTATGGAACTTGGGGTCACAGAATTCAGCTCCAGAAAGAATCTTAGAGGTGACCTCAGCCAACCGACTCATTTTACAAAGAAAGAAACTGAGGCCCAGAAAACTGAAGTTATTTGTCTAAGATGATGGGAGAAGAGGTAGGATCTGAACCTGGTTCTGTCTCAAAATCCAATGCAGTGCCACGCCATGCTGCCTTCTGCCAATGCTAATCCTCCCAATGCTCACTTCTGCTCATGTGGCTCCTCTCCTCGAAAGCCTTATTGCCTGACATTTAAGATCTTCCATATGCTTGTTGCCATACCTAATTGCATCAATTCCAGCTCTGAGGGCCCACGATTCTACCTTCACTGCATCTTATGGGAGGGGAGGGTGTGCTCAGGAATATCTGACTGGTTTCTCACCTCTGATTTTGGAGGCAAGAATGTGCCTGTTTATAATAAGCTGAAAGTTTCCAGTAGAGATGATTCCAGATATGGAAGAATGGAGGAGAATGGAGAAGGAACAAGGATGGATATCTGGCAGGAGAGAGAGCATGTCTAGAGTAGAGATAGTGAGAAAGGTTAGGTAAGAGTCTACCACAAGACCCTACTGGTGATTTATCCAAGGTTATATAACTAGTAAATGTCAGTTTGCTTAGTCATTTTCAGTCACGTCTTACTCTTCATGACCCCTATTTGAGGGTTATGGGTTTGTTTTTTTTTTTTGACAAAGATACTGGAGAGGTTTGCCATTTCCTTCTCCAGCTCATTTTACAGATGAGGAAACTGAGGCAAATAGGGTTAAATGATTTGCTTAGGGACACACAGCTAGTAAGTGTCTGAACTCATGAAGATGAGTCTTCCTGACTCCAAGCTCGGTACTCTATCCACTATACCACCTAGCTACCCCTGAGAACACCCTAGATGCTCTCAATGAATTCTCCTTACTAGGCCCTGGTCCAATGGGAAAAGTGTCTGATTTGGAGTCAGAGGACCTATGTTCAAATCTCAGTCTTGACACTTACTAGCTGTATGACTTTGGACAATTCACTTAATCATTCTGACCTTGGATTCCTCATCTATTAAATGAGGGCTTGGAAGGAGATATTCTTCTTGTAAGGCCCCTTCCAACTCAAAATCTATGTTTCTATGAATTATGTCCTAGGACAATGAAAGAACTGACTGATGTAATTTCTGGGCCATTCTTCTGATCTTTGGGAGATCATGGAACCCAGGACAAGTGCTCCAGGATTAGAAAAGGGCAAATGTACCAGTTTTCAAAAAAGGGAAAAGGGTGGGCTCTGCAACCTGTAGAGCAGGGAGGCTGATTTTGGTTCTTAGCAAAACTGAAGAACATCATATTAGAGGAAGGACTTATAGGCATAGAGAAAAGTCACCAATGATCATAAAGAGACAGTATACTGACAGGATATTAGACTGGTTACTAAAGAGGCAACCTGGTGTCATGGAAAGATACTGGGCTGGGTATAAAGAAAATTGGGGTTCAGATTCCTTCTCTGACATTTTCTAGCTGTGTGACACCTTGGCAGGTCACTTAACCTCTCTGGTCCTTAGCCAAATTCCTAGGACTTATCTCAACTTCTATTGTCCTCTCCTTCAAAATCACCCTGCATTAAATTGTTACATAATTATTAGATGGTGTGCTTATCAAGTATCAGCTATCAGATATCAGGGTGGGAAGAACAGCAAACACACAGCATGTTAGCGCCAGGGTACAAAATGATCTAGGCAGGTTAAAATAGGGCAAATCTAATAAAATGAAATTATTATTCCACTAATTCTAGGATCTCTAATTTCACTGGGGGTGGGAGGGAGGATGAGAAGATACCTCTATTCAGGTTCAACCTAAGGAGTGTGGTGTATAGAGAACTAAACCTGGAGTCAGGAAGACCCAAGTTCAAATTCGGCCTCAGGCATTTACAGCTAGCTGTGTGACCCTGGGCAAATCAATGAAACATTCGGCCTCGGTCTCTTCATCTGTAAAATGGGGGTAATAATAGAACCCATTTCCCAGAGTTGCTGTGAGGATAAAATGAGATGCTTGTAAAGCACTTGGCAAACATTAAAATGCTATATAAATATTAGCTATCAAATGAGCTATGAAAGGATTTAGACTAAGGATTAGAATTGTTTTGTGAGGCCTGGAGGGTAGAAGTAGGAACAATGAATGCAAGTTGCAGAGAGACAGATTTAGACCTCCTGTAAGTATAAATAACCTAACAGAGCCTTCTGAAGTGGAATAAACTGCCTGGTGAGCTAACAGGATGGCCCTCAGCAGAGGTATTCAAACAGAGCCTGAATGACCATTTATCAGGGATGTTCAGGGGCAGTCTTGTGGGAGTCATAGGTCAGACTCAGAACTCTAGTCCAGCTGGGAGATGATGTGATCCTGCAGATGGCAGAGTACCTGTGCCTTGCCTGCCCATTTCCCCTCAGGGTCACTCAGCCCTGTGCAGGCAGCCCTGCCTCGGAGATCGAGGGCCCCTCTCCAGCCCTGGCATCGTCTGACATTCTCCCTCTCCTTCCTTGTCCTTCACAAGCACCTCCCTTGAACTCTACTATCACGTTGAGGATTAGAGTAGAACATCTGGAGGTCCACGTGCCTGAAGCCTGTTTTCCCTTGATAATCAGAACACTCAAGCTGGGGCAAGATCTTTGCCTTTAGCTAATGTTTGGATTTGTGTTCAAATAGCTCTCCAACTTGATCTGGATCTCCTCTGTTCCAGACCTCAGGACCATCCCCGGCTCTTCCCTCTCCCTCACCTCCTATAGTCAGTCAGCTAGCACGTCCTGGTGATTCCATCTTGTTTCATTTATTCTCTTTGTAGCACCTGATGGCCCAGTGATAGGTGTTTAATAAGTACTTGGTGGTCGGCTGAGTGACCTTCTGGATATCTCTCCCTTCTTCATTCCCACAGCCAGCACACCCTAGTAAAGGTTCTCAATACCACTTGCCCAGAGGTTCTTTCCCTGTATTCCTGCCTCCACTCTCTCTCACCTCCAATGATTGATTCATCTTCCTTCTGCATAGATCTGGTCACGTCAGGTCTCTCTGCTCACATCAATCCCAACTCCCAATGATCTATAACTATAGCCCAGAATCCCAAGACATAAGCTTCTCATGCTGGAGGCTCTCGGTAAATGTAAGATTGTAAGATTCTGAACTAGAAGGAAGTCTAGACACCTTGGTCTGATCCCCTCATCTCACACAGGAAAATGAAAGCCCAGAGAGGCTTGCCTGAGTGTAATGGAAATGCAGATTTGAAGATCTTCCCTGCCCCTAGGCCCTTTGATTGGCTTAAGAGACTTTGGCTTTAAGAGACTCTGAAAACCTTCCTTGATTTGAAAATGTACTCTGCCTCCTAATAGGCTGAATGTAGTCACATGGAGCCTGTGGTAGGAGGCTTGGTTTTCAGGAATGACCACACCTTGATGCTGTGTGATTGGACAGTGGGTCAAGACGGTGGTTACATTCTCTGAGCCAGGAGAAGACTATATAATCCCTGATTTGAGGCTTTGCTTTGGGGCTCACTTTGAGAAGTGTTGTGTGATTTGACCAGATGAAACTCTGGGCAGCCGTTGAGAGCCCCCTGGCTTTGAAAACCCAGATGTTACCTCTCTGGTAACGGTGATTTGGTATTGATATAATGGTTGGACAGTTTGGAAGCCTATCTATTTGATCTGTCTGTATACTCTGAAGTTCGGGGTGCTGACCTTTTTCCCCTGAACTAGGTAATATATGTTTGTTTGATTAAAGTAAGCTTATTAACCCATTTTGAGTTGCTTTCCTTTACAAAAGCAGATCTAAGAACCTGTGTTGGCAGTCACCCTGGGGATATTGGGGTGCTTGCTGCTACACTGAGGTACAGCAGAATCAGGATTACAACTCCAAATAAGAATGAAAGCGAGCAATTTAATAGTGTTCCAAGGTTTGCTAATCACTTGACAAATAGCTCATTTTATCCTTGCTATTATGATACCCATTTTACAGCTGAGGAAACAAAGGCAGGCAGAGGTTAAATTACTTGCCGAGTCACACAGCTTTTTCTCATCTCACTCAGTTCTTTTACTTGTGCCCAACCCTTTGTGATCCCATTTGGGATTTTGTTGGTAAAGATACTGGAGTGGTTTGGTGGATCCATTCTGTCAGGCAATCTGAGATTAAGTGATTTTCCCAGGTCACACAGCTAGGAAGTATCTGAGGCTGGAACTCGAATCTTCCCGACTCTGGATCCAGCACTCTGTCTATTCACTGAGCCATCTAAAAGAGCACTGGAGGTAGCTGGTGGCTGAGGTGAGGTGCGGTGAGGATCAGATATTTGTGAAGCGCTTAGCAAAGTCCTGCACATAGTACTTACTATGTTCCAGGCTGAGCACTTTAAAATTATTTCATTTGCTATATAAATGCTTGTCCTCTTTCCTTCCTTCCCTCCACCTGTACATCAAACTCAGCATGCCCCAAATTATACTCTTGATCCTTCCTCTGATCAATGGCACCACCATCCTTCTTGTCCTGGCTCATAATTAGGGATCATTCTTGACCCTCACTTTCCCCATCCAGCTAGTTACCAAATCCTGTGGAAGTTTCTCTCCCATCCATCTCCTCCTGTACACTCTCACTGCACCTGATCTCCTTGCCTCTCCCCTGGGTTATTTTAACAGCCTCCTACCTAGCCTCCTTTCCCCTCCACCCCATCCTTTGCACCAATGCCAGAGGAATCTTCCTAAAGATTCCTGTGCAATATGGCCTGACCTTACCACTCTTCTGCTCAAACACCATAAGGAGACTCCCTGTTGCCCATCACATAAACTGCAAACTCCTTTGCCTGACTTTCAAAACTTTCTCAGCCCTTTCTGACAATGAGCCACATCATACATTTTAAAATCCATCAAACCAGACTCCTGGCTTTTCCTTGAATTTGTTCTTATTTTTGTTTTTCTTGACTCCTTGCCTCTGTTTATCTTATCCTCTCTATTGGGAATGACCTTTCCTACCCTTTATTTTCTATGTATTGAAAGTCTATCTAAGCCTTCAAGGCTCAGCTCCAGTGCTACTCCCTGAATTAAGCCTCCCTTGGTCCCCAAGGGAGGCAGGAAACAACTCTCCCACCTACGAGTTCTCTGAAGCCCTGGTACCCCTTGTATGAACTTGGAATCCATTTTCTACTAAAGCAATTTGTGTACATGTTTTCATTGCAGTTCATCCAAATTAAACTCAAAGCTTTGGCCTATCCCTCCTCCATCTAGAGCCCTCCTTCTGAGATTCCCTTCCTCAGCAAGTTATTTGCACTTATACTATATGAATCTTGTATGTATAATTTTTTTTACATGTTTTAGAATGTAAGTTCCTTGAGGGCAGGTTTTTGCCTTTTTGCATTTGCGTTTGCAGAGCTGAGAATAGGACCAGGCACATTGTAATCACTTAATAAATGCTTGCTGACTAACAGACATTTATAATAGCACCTGCCTGTGTGTGTGTAGGGTCCTGTGCACAGCACTGGGAAGACAAAGATGGAAAAAGGACAGTCTCTGCCCTCAAGGAACTTATAGTCTAATAGTGTGTCTACATCCATATTGTATGAAGAAATATGGCCTATGGCATAATAACAATAGCTAACATTTGTATAGTGCTTACTATGTGACAGGCTAAGAACTTTAAAATTATTATCTCACTAGACACTCACAACAACTCTGAAAGGAGGTACCATTATTATACCCATTTTACAGATGAAGCAACTGAGGCAAACAGGGGCTAAGTGACTTGCCCTGGGTCATACAGCTAGTAAGTGTCTGAGGCAAGATTTGAACTCCTGACTCTGAGCTTAGAATCATAAAGACTCTCTTCATGACTTCAAATGCAGCCTCAGACACTTACTACCTGTTTAAGCACTTGGGCAAGTCACAACCCCATTTGCCTCTGTTTCCTCATCTATAAAATGAGCTGGAGAAGAAAATGACAAGCTGGGGCAGCTAGGTGGTGCAGTGAATAGAGCACCAGCCCTGGAATCAGGAGGACATGAGTTCAAATCTGACCTCAGACACTTAACACTTACTATCCGTGTGACCCTGGGCAGGTCACTTAACCCCAATTGCCCTGCCTTCCCCCTTCAAAAAAAGAGTAAAAAAAAAAAAGAAAGAAAGAAAATGACAAGCCATTCCAGTATCTTTGCCAAGAAAACCCCAAATGGGGTCAGGAAGAGTTGGACACGACTGAAACAAATGAACAATAACAACTTTCTGACTCCAAGCCCACCAGAGGGCCCTAGAAAAAGCTGAGGAAGAAGAGGTGATTTTCAGCTGAAGCTTCGTGGAGATCGTAGCGCTTCTGCTGGGCCTTGAAGGAAAGGCCAACAGCTCAGAAGGAGCTAAGACTTGAGTGAATCCCAGCTCTCCGGCTCTAGGTCTTCCCACCACCGAATGCTGCAGATTGCTATTAGGCTTCTATTTAAAGGTTGGGTGGCCTTTGCAGTGACTTCCTTCCAGTCCGGGGTGCTAGTGAGCCATGCTGAGGGCTATGGGTATGTTCCCCAGCTCTGTTTGGGAAGGTCAAAAGGCAGGAGTGGGGACAGAAAATAGAGAAACAGGCTGGCTGCAAGGATGGAGATGGGGCCAGACCACAGGGCACCGAGGGAGGAGTGGGGAGATGGGCTGCACCTGCCTGGCTACACAATCCAGCTGGGGTGCTTTGGCCCTGAATGGCTTCTTCTCTCTCTTGGGTCTCCTCCTGTTCCCAACTGCTGCTTGGTGACCTTCTAAGTTCCAAATTACAATATCCAGAACAGAGCCCTGTTTGGCTCTGCCCAGACTTGTTTGAGCTACTTAATGCCTTCTAGTCTTGTTCCATAATCCCTTCTGCCTCATCTCAAACAGTGATTCAGAGCCTCATTTGAGTGCCAGCATCCATTTTCATTGTTCCATTCCCTCTTACCTGCCCACCTACCCCCTCCCCAGAATGCTTTTTATTTTTAGTGCCTTCTAGTTCTCACATTTTCTGCTCTAAGGACGATCAGAGCTGTCCAATGGAATGGGCTTTTCCAAGAGAGAGTTTCCTACCACTGGAGGCCTTCAACTGAAGACTGAGAGGTCACTTGTCAAGAGGGGATTCCATTGAGGTACACATCAGTACAAGGGACCTCCGAGGCTCCTTCCAGTTTTGAGATGCTGTACTTTTGTGAAGGCTGCTTCCAATCCAATCTAACATTCTATGGATCCTCTTATGGAAATTCCTGTAAGCCAAGAGTCTTCTTCCATGTAAAACCTGGTATATGTGAATACATAATTATTTGTTGCCTCTACAGATACAGGAGAGGGGTTAGGGAGGTCCCAGCAGCAAAACTGGCTTGCGGGGCAATGAGGATTTGCATAAAGAAATGGGTGATCTCAGTGTTAGCTCTACAAAGGGCTTTCTCACAACCACTTTGTAAATTAAGTGAGTGAACTAGGTGTTCAAGATGATCTAGTTTAGTACACAGCAAAGAGCAACAAGTGTTGCCTTGAGGAATATTTTATCAGTATTTATCTTCCCTCCCTCCATTCTTCTCCCTTCTCATCCCTGAAAGAGTCCCCTACAATATGCCACAATCTTTTTGTCTCTGCCCACATTCTCCAATTTTTTTTCCAAAAAATAAACTCATAACAAAACAGTCTGGAAAGCCTAGGACAGGGCTAATTAGGATCTCTTATTCTGTATAGCATTTGTGAATAGGGATGATGAGGGCTCCGGGTTTTAGCAAAGTGGAAGCAGGAGTCATTGATTCTGGGGCTGGCCTTGTCATTGAACTTCTTCATGTGGATGTGATTTCATTCTGAGTAGAGGCAGAGGACAGGCCCAAATGACACTTTCTTGGTTTCTTCCAGACCAAGGAAATAGTGCTGAAAGTGTGGTAGAAGGAATCAGAGACCTGGATTTGAATCCTGACCCTACTGCCGCTAGCTATGTGACCTTACAGGAGTCATTTCCTTGTTTGGGCCTCAATTTCCTCCTTCATAACAAGAGTTTAGGGGCATCGAGGCAGCACTATGGAGAGAGTGCCAGGCCTGGAGTCAGGAGGTCAATAATAACCTCCCAGAGTTGTTTCAAGGATCAAATGAGATAACACATGTAAAGATAACACATGTCGGCACGTAGTAAACACTACATAAATGTTAACTATTAGCTATTAATTAAACTAGGTAGCACAGTGGATAGAGTGCTGGGCTTGGAGTCAGGAAGACTCATTTTCCTGAGTTCAAATCTGACCTCAGACATTTACTAGCTGTGTGACCCTGGGTAAGTCATTTCACTCAGTTGTCTCATCTGTAAAAATGAACCAGAGAAGGAAATGACAAATCACTCCAGGACCTTTGCCAAGAAAACCCCAAACAGGGTCACGAAAAGTCAGATGCAACTGAAAAACAACTCAACAACAACAAGCAAGAGTTTGGATTCCATGATCTCTGAGCTCTCCTCTGGCTCTTACATTCTTGGCCCTAGACTAAAATTTTATGATCTAATATACCTTGTAGTCTAATGTTGTTAACTTTCTAGATTTTTAAGGTCTCCTGCTGTGAAATTCTGTGACTGAGTTTAAGGGATCCTTTTAAAAGCAGAGGTCAGGTAGCAGTCTATCTATCTATCTATCCATCTATCTATCTATCATCTATCCATCCATCCATTTATCTATCTATCAATCTATCTAGATATAGATAGACATACATACATATATATGTGTGTATATACACATATATGATGTATTTTAATATAATTTGTTTCTCTGGAAATCCTATGCACTTATTTTATTCATTTAAAACATTACTCCCAGGAGTTCATAAGGTTCCACTTGACTGCCAAAGGGGTCAATCGACACAAAAGAAGTCAAGAAGCCCAGCTAGACTAACTCTTCCACTGGACACCAGAAGCTGAGGAAACTTGAGTTGGAAATTGAGGCCCAATGAGAAGAAGAAGGAGTGACTTTTCCAAAGTCATTAATAAGTGTCAGCGCTGGGATTCAGTTCTCCTCATTCTAAATCTCGTTCTTTTCCCACTCTGTTTATCCATATTAGTGTCCTAATCACCTACTTGACTCTGAGTTCCATGAGAGGAAGGACTTATCTAAGCATTACATTTGTGCCCAGTTCCCTGGACACAGGGGGTGAAGATTGACTTGTATTTTATGGTGTCTATCTGCACTGACTCTCCTCTCCCTTGCCTGATTTTCTTTTACCCTAGAATGAACAATATGTAAACCAGGCACAATTTTTTGGTTATCTTATTTTAATTTCTCCTCTCTGTGCAGATGCACCTTAAATAAAAATAATTGCAAGCAGAAATTATATTTTTACCCTGAAATAAAAATGTTCCTTCTATAACTGATTTCTTTTCCTTACGGATTAAAAAAATCACTGCCCCCTTCAAGGTATTTTAAAATTCCAGTCCTGCTGTTTAAATTAATCCTATGTTGTTATTTCTTTATTCTCCAAATGCAGCTAGTTTGAAGTCTCATTTTTATAAACTTTTTTTGTAAGTAGTAAATCCTCTCACATGATTAAACTGTGACATCATGGGACACAGAGTCTTGTAAAATAAACCAGAGGGTCAGCAAAACAAACGCCACTTTCACTGTGGGAGAATGACTTCAAAACTTCAAAAGAGCTGTGATTTCCTATGCTTTCCCCCATGCCTTAGTAATAATAACTGATGTTTCTATAGCCTTTAGAGTTTACAAAGCACTTTATACCATGATCTCATATGTGCCCCATAACCCACCCTTGGGAGGGCAGAGATTATTTTCCTCATGATCAGGTGATGAAACAGAGGTTTTAGAGATGCCAAGAGGTGACTTTCCCAAGGCTATGATTGTTTAGAAGTGACAGAGCTAAGACACAGAATCAGGTCTTCTGATTTCAAATCCAGTGTCCTTTTCCACTATGCCAAGTAAGATAATTCTTCCGGAGTTCTTGTGGCCAAGAAAATTTATCACCTGGAGATAAGTCTCCCCGTAGTTGACGGTGGTTGGACCTCAAACTGGGCAGGTCCTTGGAAGACTTTCCAGTTTGACAAGCCTGGCCAGAACCTGGACTCTGCCAGGACGACCATTGAGAACTCAATATCATCTCCGTGCCACAATGAGGGTCACAGAATCACAGATCTAGAGCTGGAAGGAATCCCAGAGGCTATCTAGCCCCACCCCCTTAATTGACAGTTGAGGACCCTGAGGTCCAGAGAGGGGGGCCCCAGGTCACACAAGTAGTAAGTGGTAAAGCCAGGCTTTGAACCTAGGTCCTCTAGGGGGCACAGTGGATAGAGCCCCAGACCTGGACTCAGGAAGACTGATCTTCCTGAGTTCAAATCTGGCCTCTGACACTTCCTAGCTCTGTGACCCTGGGCAAGTCACTTATCCTTGTTTGCCTCAGTTTCCTCATCTATCAAATGAGCTGGAGAAGGAAATGGCAAACCACTCTAGCATCTTTGCCAGGAAAACCCCAAAGAGGGCCAAAAGGGGTCAGATATGCTTGAAAAATGACTAGATAAACCTATGACCCCCCAGTTCAGTACTCTTTCCACTGCACCAACACTAATGGAAGATGACATAATTATCACACAGACAATTGAAATTGAATCATGTGGTTATGATACATTTTATTTCCCAGACCTCTCTGTCCTAATCTTCAAATAATATTTATTTGAAATGAAGCAATCCTTGATTTGTGATCATATTTTTCTTTTATTTGAAAGGCTTGTTACATGTTAAAAAGAAGTTGCCAACCAATGTGGATGCATGGCTGATAAGAACAGATTCTACAGGATGCACATTTGTGTATTTTGCTTTATAAGGTGATGCTGCAGTCAGTTAGGCCTTCACAAAGGGTACAGGAGAACTTTGGGCTGGAGCTGGGTTTGGCAAACCCTGAACGTCAGTCTATTTTTTGTAAGGACCGTTTTTACATTTTTAAATAAATAAGACATTATTTTAAAATGTCCAAACCATCCTTAGCTCAGAGCAGGCAGTAGGTCAAAAACAGCCTGCAGGCCTTAGTTTGACCAGCCCTGTACTACAGGGACTGAAGGAGCCAATTCTGAAAACCCTGGTATTGACACATGATGGGGGCAAACCCATTTCTTCTCTTCTTAGAGACCCTCAGAACAGCCCTGAGTGGGGCTGATTGGGCTCCACAGGGTACCCCTGTGTCCATAAATAATAATAAGCCTAAAGATGGGCCTTCCAGACCAAATGAATGATAACATTGGGCTGGCTCTCTGCAGTGAAGGTTAGGACAAAGCATTGTAGGCTTTGGGAGCTGGAAAAGACTTTCTGATACTGTCATGGGAAGTAGGGCAATAACCCTAGCCCTGCATAACTCACATGGTTGTTGTTAATAAAATGATTTATCAACCTTAAAGCACTATAGAAATGGGATTTATTTTCATAGAATGTCAGGACTAGAAGAGACCTGAGAGATCAAGTGGACAATCCTCTCACTTTATAGAGAGAAACTGAGGTCAGGAGAAATTAAGAGCATTGTCTCAGGTCACACTGGCAGGATAGAAAAGTTAGGATTTGAATCTAGGTCCTCCAACCCCCAAAGCAGACACCCATGGCTCCCTCACTTCTACTGTGAAGTTTTTTTGATGACTATATATACCCACAAGTCCTTCCTGATCCCAGAACCAATAATTCTGTGATATCTGGCTATATTCTCAACCATTCCCTGTACAAAGAACTGGGTGCTCACGAGGAAATGTGCTTACAGAATGGGAGAAGTGGGCCCATCTTCAAACAAATGGTAAGATGGGTCTCCTGAAGGATGGGGAGAGGGGAGGTACCACAAAGTCCACGCCTTCCTGGAGAGTCAGGTGGGAGTAAGAGAAGTCCACGAAGAGATTTCTGAAAGAAGGCCATACTGTAAAGGAAATTGTATGAAATACTTTTGCTTATCTGAGAGGCAGGTTAAGAACTGACTACACTTCACAACAAGCACTGGGGTTGGGGTCATGTTAGGAGCAGAAACCATGCCTGACTATCCTGGGCCCACTGGGGCCCCAAACACTTGGATGGATATCACCTTGTGAATGTAAGGAGATAGTGGAATCCTTAGAACCAACAATATTAGAGCCGGAATGACCTCTGAATATAGATAGAATGTCAGAGAAGGATGAGACCTAGAATACAGAACTGTTAGCCTATCAGTTAGACAGTTAAGAAGCATTTATTAAGCACTTACTACATGCCAGGCAAAACAAGTTCCTGCCCTCAAGGAACATAAGGGGGAGACAGCATGACAATAACTAGATATGTACAAGGTATATATAGAGTAGAAGGAAGGTAATCTCAGAGGGGAAGGCACTAGCAGCTGGGGGGCCCAGGACAGGCCTCTGGCAGAAAGTTTAATTTGAGCTGAGTCTTATTGGAAGCTGGGAGGCAATAGTGAGAGAAAGAGAGAGCATTCCAGGCCAATGAGAGAGTCATAGAGGTGGAGTTGAACAGCAAGTAAGTCAGTGTTCATGCCTTGTGAAGTGTGTGGAGGTGAGTATAAGAAGACTGGAAAGGTAGGAAGGGGCCAGGTTATAAAAAGCTGTAAATGTAAATTTTGTTGTTGAGCTGTGTCTGATTTATCAGCCCCCATTTGGGATTTTCTTGGCAAAGATCCTGGAGTGGTTGGTCATTTCCTTCTCCAGCTCATTTTACAGATGAGGAAACTGTGACAAACAAGGTTAAGTGACTTGCCCAAGGTCCCACAGCTAGTAAGTGTCTGAGGCTGGATTTGAACTCAGGTCTTTCTGACTCCAGGCCCACTATTCTATCTATTGTACCACCCACCTGCCCAAATGCAACTTAATGTAATTTATATTTCCTCCCAGTGCTAATAGGGGGTCACTGTAGTTTACTGGGGGGCAAGCGGCAGGGGGTGAGGTGAGGGGGTGGAATGGTAGGGAGGAGGATGAGAAGACCAGATTTGAACTTCAGGAAAATTACTTTGATGGCCAGGTGGAGGATGGATTGCACTGAAGAGAGAGAGTTAAGGCAAGGAGTAATAATAAATTATTGCTATTCTCCAGGCAAGAGGTGATTAGGGCCTGAACTAGAGCAGTAGCTATGTGAGTATGGAGAAGGGGACATATAAGAGAGATTTCATGCCAAGATTTCACATCAGCATGAATAGCTCCTAGAACACAGAAGATGACAGCCAGAAGAAACCTTGGAACATAGATTATTAGAACATGGAACAGTGAATCAAAAAACATAAAATATTAAAATGGAAAAGGACTTTAAAGATGGTCTAATCCCCCATTTAAAGAGGACAAAAAAATGAGAAGGTTAGTGGTTTGTTCAAGGTTATGTGGTGAGTTAGTAGCAGCCTCAGCACTCAAATTCCGGTGCCTACATTCCCAGTCCAACACTATTTCCACTCCCCACCCAGTGGCTTCATTCAGACCTGTCTGTGCTTCTCCCACTGAAAGAGAGCCTTCAGGGCTAGTATACTTTTAGAAAAGCCTGGCCTCCTCTTCCTCACAACCTTCCCCCATTTTTCCTTTCTCCCAACTCCTAGCTGTCTCTGGTCAGTAACAGGTCTCTGCTTTCCTTCAGAAAGCCTTTGCCAACCACAAACCAGATACAAAGATCCTCCCAGTCGAGAAGAGTTCAGGACTCCTGCTATCTGGGACCCCAGCCATTGAGATACAAATTACATAGGATGTCCCAGTGCTGATAGTTGGGACTGAATCCAGCAGAACTAGGGTGGGGGTTCAAAAGAAAGGATGGAAGAAGTTACTCTTTGCACGCACAATACTGGTCTGAGTATAGACTATACTATTCCCACCCTCCCCTTTGAAACAACTCTCAGTTCAGCCCATAATGGGTACCATTGTTCAGCCTAAGCCTGTAGGTTGTTTTTCTAGGAATATCATAATCTTAGAGCTGGAAGGGACATTAGGTAGCCCCCTCATTTGACAGATGAGGAACCTGAGACCCAAAGAGGTTAAATGATTTGCCCAAGGTCACACGGGGGGCAAGTAGCAGAACCAGGAAACAAAGTAGACTTCTTTAACCTAGAATCCACTGCCATACCAAGCTCCTCCATCAAATTATAGAATTTCAGGGCTAGAAGGGTCCTCCCATGTCATCGGGTCCAACAGGTACCTGAGCATGAATCCCTTGTCCTGTATCGCTGACGACTGGCCTTCCCAGCTTTACCTGAAGCCCTCACTAGCTCTAAATGCAGCCCATTCCACTCTTAGCTAGTTCTAACTAGCTCCTTCTGTTGAGCTTTTTCCATAACGTCTACCCATTGCTCCTTGTTCTTTCTTCTTCCAAAATATCACATTTTAAGTGTAGTCTATATTTGGGGAAAAGTCCACCTATATTCAAACCAATACCAAATTCCAAAGCCTGGTAAATAGCAAGGGTGGTGATTTGCAGTGTGGTTTGGGACAAGTGATTAGTCTGAGGAAAGATTCCCTGAGTGTGTAGGAAGTATGTTTAAAATGCCCATTGTGGTAGGATTCAGAAGGAACTTTAGAGATCACATAGTCCAAGTGCCCTGTTTTACAGATGAGGGAACTGGGGCCCAGAGAAATGACTTGTCAAAGGTCACACACACATATATATATATACCTTTAGCAGGTGTACTCTGGGAACCTCAGTTTGGGGACACTGTGAAAGCTGCCCGGATCATCTACTGTGTGATAGATACCAAGATGGAAAAGGGGGTGGGAAGTAGGGTGGAGGGCAAGGATATCAGGCATTTGGCCAAAGCAAGCATTTCTGCAGTGGGAGGGAGCCTCAGGCTGGGCCAGAATTGGGGGGGATGAGGAGGGGAGGGGGACAAGCTGATGGAAACAGTGCTCCCCTCCCGACATTTCCTGGCACACAGGCACTTTACAGCATTCTTGGGCCCCAACTGCAGAAATAGATGACAACATTTATGAATTACAAAAGAAAAATCAGTGTAGAAGGAAGGGAGAGGACCTTGGAACAAGTTCTCATGTTTTCTTGGTATTTGATTTCAGGCCGGCTTGTGGGTGACTGTGGAGGGATGGAATGTGTGGCGGACAGTGTACACCAGCATCCCAAGAGATGAGGAAGCCACGGGCCTGAATTTAGACCAGAACAGCCTGAAGAGGCCTGAGGCTAAATACAGCCCAGGTTTACCAAGGAACAGAAAATGTCCCCTAAACCAGGGTGCTCTTGCATATAGAAGACACTTAATATTTGTTGGACCGAAATAAGTCCATAGGACCAGAGGATTTAAAGTTGGAAGGGTCTCGAGAGGACATCTAATCTGATTCCCTCATCTTCCTAGAGAAGGAAACTGCATCCCACAGAGGTGAAGGGATTTGTCTAAGCCTGCACTGGTAGTCAGTTGCAAAGTCAGAACTTGAACCCAGGACCCCCAGCTGAGGCATGAACAGGTAACTCTTGCACCTAGACCAGACCTCTCTTGCCTGTTTAATAGATCATAGGATTTAGAGCTGGGACAAAACTTGGAGGTTCTCTAGGTCAACTCCTTCCTTTTATAGAGGAGGAAACAGAGGCCCCAAGAGAAGAAAGGGGACCTGGTTTGCCCAAAGTCTTTCACTGAGCAAGTACCAGAGCCAGTTGAGAGACTTAGGCTTTTTATACCATAATTAGTGCTCTTTCCCCTAGGCTGTACTGCACTGAATTAAATTAAATAAAATTAAACCCAGGGAAATGATTGCTTCTTGGGTAGACAAATAGGGAGAAAAAGACAAACCAAGTGTGCTTTCTCATTACCTCTGTTTTGTTATTAAGCTATGCACACACATGCAATCAATATATGTATGCATGTACACATGTGTATATAAACATAGGTACACTGTGTATATCATGCATACATATGTATATGTATGTATATGTATACACAAACACACATATAGGCTTGTAACCTCACTGATGTTTCTTCCACTGATACATCCTCACAGTATAGAAGGGACCCTGGTTCTCCTAAGTCATGCCAGTGAGGTCAAGTTCTGGGAGGACAGCCCAGTGCCAGAGTGTGTATCTGCCATCGGAGATTGGCCAGCCTAGCAAAGTGTAGAGTGCTCCTCTACAGAACGATGGCTACCAGGGGATGAATTTTTTTTTACTCCAGAAACTCATAAAACCACTCACTTTGGGATGGGGGTCTAGGGCTGGTTAGAACCTGTACTGGCAGAAAGAGCAGTCATGCCAAGAGCATCCCAGGTCTTTGAAGTACTGTGCTATATATGTAATCTTTCTATATTATATAGGCATATGCATTTATTCTGGTAGGAAATTATGGTAACCCCTGATTTCTGTTAAAGAGGGCAAAATATTTCAGCCCTCTGAGGTCTCTCAGTAAAGGGTCAGTTTAGACTAGATGACCTCAAAGGTTCCTTTCAACCCAGAGGTTCTAGGATTCTCTTATATTCTGTGCTACAGTAGCCTGTCTTGGAGTTCTGGCTTCAGGAGGTCCCCTGGGAACACAAGAGCAACTGAATTTTATTTCAAGAATGAAGAGACAGTAGAAGGGAGGAAGCAGGAAGGAGGGAGAGAAGAGATAGTCTAGCTCTAGAAAGCTTTCAGAGATAGGTGAAGCCTAGTCCAAGTCTTGTAGAAAGTATGCCCCTCTCTCTGCTCTGTTTCTCTCTCCCTGCCTCTAGTAACACCACTCCAGTATGGGCAGCCCCAGAAATGTTCCCAATACACCCCTGCTCTGTGGGCATGGGGGCTATTATGAGTAATCTCAGAGGGGGTCACTGGTCACCTGTGGCCTCCTCCGTTATGCTTTCGGGGGTGGCCAAAAAGTGCTTCCCACTGTGGTGGGAGAGAGGACCCTGGCTTCCCTCAGACCACAAAATGGAGTGTGTAGGTGACCTGATGGCCATTGTCCCAGGCATAGAGGACCCTCTCCTTGGGATTGTAGTCAATCTGGGTGGTGAAGGAGTGCTCATTGAGGAAAGGCAGCTTGGGGTAGGCATCGGTGTTGGTGTGAGTGTCGAAAGCATAGGAAATCTGCCCCTCCCTCTGGTTGTAGACATCCACTGCATACAGGATCCCGCAGACCAGGAAACAATTTCCATAGGAGTTGCGCCTCAGTCGGGTTCTCCAGGTGGTCTCCCGCCTCACAGACAGGTCACCAGGGTCCAGCCGGCTCAGCACAATCACCTCCTGATGGGAGAAGCCGCCCTCATCCACTGACGGGTAAATGACCCACAGGCCACTTTCGTCCACAGCAAAGTCAATGTCAGAGTGGCCTCGCCACTTCCACGGGGTAGTGTCCTCATAGACCACGTCTGGGAGCAGGGTCCAGGCGGCCACGTAGCGCTGCCGGAGGTCGTATTTGATGATATTTTTGGTGAAGGCTCGATTGTAATAGAAGGCACCCTGGAACACCACGTGGCCTGTCCCAATCCAGTTATATGGGAGTTTGTACATGTTACTCCAGCGGCCTGCAGCGATAATGGGAGAGACAAAGAGCTCCAGTTAGTGACCCCCACACCAAAAACGTTTCAGGGCTCTTGGACCTAGCCCAGCCAAGTCATAAGAGCATAGAGCTGGAAGACACCTCAGAACAATCCTTTCGAAAATAAGGAAATAAGACTCAGGGGGTCAACGGAGGTAATGTGCTACAGGAGATGAAAGCGGTGGCTGTGGGGTTGGGCGATCTGGGTCCAAATCCTGTCTCTAAAGCTACCCCATGTTCAACCCTGGACAAGTCATCCGTCTTCAGCGTCCTCAAAGGGGGCAGAATAAATGGCTCTTAAGACTCCTTCCAGTTGTACTCCAATGACTTGCCCAAAGCCAGAGGATCCCAGGAATTAGAATTAGAAAAGAACCCTAGCTACAAAGTCCAGTTCATTGTTTTAAAGATAAGGAAATGGAAGCCTAAGAAGTTAGTGTGACTTGCTTGAGGTCATACAGGTAGCAAATGGCAGACCCTGCTTCTGAACCAAATCCAGGGTTTTCTCCCTTGTACCATCTCTTCTAGGTCTAACATTCTCTGCTCTATGTTTCCTTCCAGCTGTAACATCTCACGATTCAAGGAACCCGAAGGAGAGAGCACAGAAGGGCCACAGTGATGGAGGCAGGCCCAGAGATTTCTCCCAGGTTCTGAACCCCTGGCATGTGATTTCCATGTCAATGAAAACCAAGCATTTCTGGCATCTTCTCTTTGATTATGTAAGCCTGCACTGTCCTATTTCTGCTGGGCACCACTCCAACCTCAGGAAATCCTGGAGGGTTCTCAGCTCCTGAGCTCATGAAAAGCACCCACTGATCTTTTATCTTGTTTAAACACATGGACTGCATTAGGCACATTCCAGCCCTCTCCTCCTCGCCCCCTGCAGCTCCCTGACCTCTCGTAGCCTGATGCTCAGGGGGCCCTTTTGGCCTATTTATATAGGTCATCTTTCCTAATTAAAAAATGAGGGCAGATTTTCCTTGCAGGCACCCAGAGCCCCATCCCAGATAGGAGAGCTAGAATCAGAGACCTTAGAACATAGAATGGTGGCATTGGAATGGACATTTATATTGTTCAGTTGTTTCAGTCCAACTCTCCATGACCCCATTTGGGATAATAGAGTGGTTTGCCATGTCCTTCTCAGTTCATTTTACAGATGAGAAAACTGAGGCCAATAGAGTTAAGTGACTTACCCAGGGTCACAGAGCTAGGAAGAGTCTGGGGCCAGATTTGAACTCATGAAGATGAGTCTTCCTGATTCTAAGCCCCATGCTTTATCCACTGTGCCACCTAGCTGCCTCCAGAAACATTAGATATCATTTAGGCCCATGCCTCCATTTTATATGTATGGAAACTGAGGCCCAGAGAGTAAGATTTTGACAGAACCTGGAATAGAACTTGAGTTGTATAACTATCAATATAGTGTTCTTTGTATCATAGCATGTTGTTACTACGAACAACAAAATCCATTCTCAAATATTCTCTTTACTACAGCCAAACTGCTTCCCTGGAAGGATGGGATGTACTTCCAAAAATGGATGATGTATGGAATTGGACTAATTGACTTCTAAGGTCCTTGCTGGATTCTGAGATGCTGTGATTCTACCAGTCTCTGCTTCAGACTCTCTCATTCTAGGTTTGACATCCTGAGGTTTTGTAACATTCCGTGTACTATGTGCCGTCCCTGCCTAACATTCTATTCCTAACGTTCCATTTGCTATATTCTAGCATTCTATATTTTTAGGTCCCTTGGAATTCTAATATTTTTATAATTCATAAACATAAAGACAGGGAACAGAAGAGGGAACTTCAGAAACAGAGGTCCCAACAGTCAGGTCAAAGGAAGGGACTATTCCCTTCCCAAACAGACTATCAGAGTTCCCTAGGTCATATGCCCCATTTCCCCGGAGGGAACTTGATTCTTTTATGTCCCATGGGTCTCCCTAACTCCTAACATACTTGGGAAACCTGGTTCTGAAAAACTGGTCCCTGCCACATACCCAGTAGAAACCCAAGGGTCTCCACTTTTTGCCCCAGCCCCTCCCCTAGAATTTCCCACAGGATCCCTGACCTTGTTGAAAGTTGTCCAGGTTACGGAACTCCACCAGACTGTTCCCATAATAGTAGTTGGTGACGTAGATCTTGTCATCCCGGGCTGTAGGGTCCTTCATCCAAGCCCCCTCATTCCTCCCATAGCTGTGCTGTTTCACAGGGGGATCAACAGACTTGATGGTGCCTTCACAAGCCACTTCTTTGACTGTAGGGAGAAAGGAGTTACATGAAGCAAGCTTCCAAATCACAAAAATATGGCATTGTGGACAAAACTGAAGATCAAAGAACCTGCTATCAATGTGACCTTGGGCGAGCCACTTAACGTCTATGAGCCTCAGTCTCCTCCTTTGTAAAATGAACAGATTAGACTAGATGCTCCTTATGGTCTTTTTCCAGTTCTAAATTCAATGATTCCAAGTAAGCCCGGATCACCTCAGCCGATCTCCTGCCTTTGGACAGGATTATCTCTTCCCCCAACTCAAAAAAAAACAGTCATGCCTGTTTTGGTTTTTTTTTTTTTTTGGAGGAGGAAGGGCAAAGCAGTTGGGATTAAGTGACTTGCCCAAGGTCACACAGCTAGTAAGTGTTAAGTGTCTGATGCCAGATTTGAACTCAGGTCCTCCTGACTCCAGGGCCAGTGCTCTATTCACTGCACCACCTAGCCTCCCCCATGCCTGTTCTTAGAGGTCTCCATGAACTGCAGATGCTATCTTTGTCTACTAAGATCCCATCCTTGAAGCCCCAGTCAAAATGTCACTTCTAGGAAACCTTCTCTCACATCCTCCTTAGCCACAAATGCTATTTCTTTCTTTGAACCCCACACCACACTTGGTCCTTCTCTTATTCTCTTATCCACATTCCATTCTGCATTATTGCTATTGTATGGCCTATCATCTAAATAATAGATACACATACATATTGCATGTCCCAGGGCTCTGACAACCTATGTGACTTAGCAAGGCACTTTTCCTGTTTATGTTCAACAACAAAATAGATTGTAGAGAGGAGGTGTTTAATAATGATCTTTAAATTGTTATTTTTACCCACACCCCACACTTCTAAGTATGGATGTCCTCCAAGGCTCTGTCCTGGGTCCTCTCTTATCTCATTCTTCATTCTCTCATGATGACCTTACTCATCACCTCCCCTGGGATCAGTTACCATCTTTATGTAGATGACTCCCAGGTTTTTCCATCTGACCCTGAACTCCATCCCACATCACTGACTGCCTATTGGACCTTCCCAAGAGGATGTCCTATAGGCAACTCAAAGCCAGCATGTCTAAAACAGAACTCATTGCCTTTCATGCCAAGCCTGCCCTTTGCCTGAATTCCCATCTTCTGGTCATTCAGGTTTGCAACCTCAGGGTCATCCTCAGCTCCTCTCTCTCCCTCACCCCAAATCCCATCATCAGTTGCAAAGTTTCATGAGTTCTCCTTCCCTCTATATCTACTACATCTCCCACCTAATTCAGGCCCCCTTCACTTCTCACCTGGACTACTGCAAAAGCTTCCTGACTGTGTTCCTTCTGAAAGCCTCCACTCCAAACCCATCCTCCACATAGCTGCCAAATTATGACTGTGTCCCTCCTCTCCTCAATAAATTTCAGTAATTCCTAGCATCTCTAGCTTAAGTACAAAAGTCTCTATTTGGCATTGAAAGCCCTCCACAATCTGTTTCTGACTTCTCTTTTCAGACTGATTCCATGTCCTTCCCCCTGATATATTCTACATTCCAGCCAAACTGGCCTATTTACTATTTCCTGCATATGCCATCCCATTCCTGTGCTTTGGAAAAGGCTCTCTTCCATACCTGGAATACTCTCCCTACTAACCTTTGCCTCTTAGAATTCCTAGCTTCCTTCCAGGCTCAACACAAAGGCGACTTCAGACCCTAGGTCACATCCATCATGCCGGTTAGTGTCCTTGGGCCCAGCACATTATTTTGTCTTTATCTCAATCTATTTTTTATTGTTTTTATCTGTATACATGTTGTTTCACCCTTGTTGAATATAAGTTGTTTGAGAGCAGGGATTCCATTGCTTAGCACCACGCCTTTCACAACAGTGGTGCTTAGTAAATGCTTAGTGAATAGATGCATGGAGAAAATCAGACCATATAATAGTATAGAAAGAATAATAGCTCTGTACATATGTTGTATAATGTAGTTTATAGTGATGATTATAGACTCATAGAAAGGCTTAGAATATGTAATATGTAATGACATAAGGGCTTAGAGTATAGAATATTAGGACAAAGAAAATAAGATGTTAGAGCTGAGGGTCAGGGTGTACTAGTGAATGTTTAACAACCGGCTCTCTAGAAGAAGAAAAAAAATACATACAACACACTTTTAAGTTTAATCTGAATTATTTTCTCTGTTGCTTCTTAAAGTCTGACTCTAGACAATCAACAAAATGATAAATCAAGCCTTAATCTGCAGTGTTTGTTGATTTCTAAGGTGGAAACACTCACATTGAAAATTTAACCATAGACTCTTGTGAATCAGATGGAGCTGGCTCCAGCACACCCCTGGCTTGAAGGGATCTTAGAACATGGAATGGCCAACAGAACATATAAAATGTTAGAACTGTAAGAAAGTTGGTGCAATGTTACTCCCCAAAACCTACTCCCCATAATAGTATGATATGATATATGATGTGACATGATATAATATAATGAAAAAGAACATAAAAATATGTCTTGGAGATCCTCTAGTTTAATTCAGATGAGAATGGACATAGGCCCTATGTCAGAAAGACAAGAGATCTAGAAATATTAGCACTACAAGCAACCTTAGACACAGAATGTTAGGTGACAAAATCTTTTTAAATATTCTTTTTTTTTTTTTTTGCTTTTTTTTTTGACGGGGAAGGGCAAGGCAGTTGGGGTTAAGTGACTTGCCCAAGGTTACAAGGCTAGTTTTGTGTTAAGTGTCTGAGGCCGGATTTGAACTCAGGTCCTCCTAATTCTAGGGCTGGTGCTCTATTCACTGTGCCACCTAGCCACCCCAGACAGAGTGTTAGGTGACAGAGTCTTAGAGAAGAGAATGCTAGCTCTTGAATAGCTTCAGGGATGATCTCCTTTGGCTCCCTCATTTACAAAAGAGGGAGATGAGACCCAAAGAGAATAAGTGACTTGCCTGTCACTTGATCACCTGTGGCAGAAGTAAGATTGGAGCCCAGATCCCGGTGCTCATTCCGCTGTCCCTGACATTTTAAGGGCTGGTGCCATACCTTGGTTAGGACTTTCTGACCCATTGGGGCCTGCAGCATTGTATCCAATGGACAGTATGGTGACCAGAGGTTGGCTGGTAGTAGTAGTGGTGGTGGTAGTGGTGGTGGTACTAGGAACCACAGTGGTGGGAAGAGGGGTGGTGCTTGTGGGAGGACCGGGGGTGGGGCCTCCTTCATCTGTAGCCCCCACTTCCTCATGCTCTTCTGGGCTGGCTTCCGGGTATCTTCCTTCTAGCTTGGATTCCTGCTGCTCCAGTCCCGTGACCCCCTTGAGGGTGTTTTCTGTAAATAGTGACAACAATAATCAGCCGATAAACATATATTAAATATCTTCTCTGTATGCCAGGTACTGGGCTAGAAAGATAGTAAGACAAAAACTAAATAGATCCTGTTCTCCAGTGGGTGGAGTACAAGCCCTGGAGTCAAGATGACCTAAGTTCAAATCCAGCCTCAGACATTTACTGTGTGACCCTGGGCAAGTCACTTAACCCCAACTGCCTCCAAAAAAAAAAAAGGTTCCTGTTCTCAAGCGACTTACATTTTTTTTTTGAGAAAGTATAATAGAAGTATAATCAGAATAAATACCAAGTAAATTCAAGGCAATTTAGGGCATTAGAAGTCGAGGAGAGATCAGGAAAGACTTCATATAAAAGGGACTGCTTGTGTTGATTCCTGAAAGCAATAAGGCAATTCTATGAGGCAGAGGTAAGATCATCATCATCATCATCATCATCATCATCATCATCATAACTCACACTTGTAGAGTAATTTACTTCTGTTAAGCACTTGATGAATATGGCCTGATTTGACCCTCACAAAGGCACCATAACACAGGTAGTTTAAATATTACCACTTGGACTATTACCACTTGGAAGAAGCGATATAATACAATCCCTTCGCTTTGCAGATAAGGAAACTGAGGTTCAAGGAAATCAAAGCCCTTGTCTCTCAGCTAGCAAGCAATGATTCAGACCCAGGCCTTTTAAATCCTAGACCAGGGGTGGGGAACCTATGACCTTGAGGTCACATGTGGCCTTCTACATCCTTGGGTGTGGCCTTTTGATTGAGTCTAAGTTTTACAAAACAAATCCTTTTATGAAGGATTGTTCTGAGAAATTTGGATTCAGCAAAGGGCCACACTTGAGGATCTCGAGGCCACCCCTGTGTCCTCGAGGCCACCTCTGTCCTAGACCTTCTCCTAAGGGGAAGAAGTTCTTGGTGCCTGGATGAGGTCCACATCCTTGGGACAACGGAGGGGTTGACCTGCTCTCCTCTCCCCTCCCTCCCTTTCTTTCTCCACCCCTGCCTCCTGTTCTCTTCTGAATTCCTTCTGAGCATATTACAAACTGTGGGAAGGTGGAAATGCACTGGGGCTAGACATGCAGATTCACTCAGCCCTTGGCAGGGCAGGCAAGGGAGGTGGGGAACAAACCAGACCTTGTGCTGAAGCCCTCTCTCCCCAGCCACCCTCTTCTGATATAGGGAGGCTGCAGAAAAATCTACAGGAAGGAAACAGATTCCTCCAGCCTTGTTTGTCATGGCAGCCTCCTGATGTTTGAAGCCTGTATGGGGCCATTAGGTATTCTGAGAGCACATATCTCAGGCAGCCTGTGGGCCCCTTATCCGCAGGTGGTAGTTTTGATTTTTGTTTTTTAACTGGGCTGAGGCTGCCCTTTCCCCAAAAACCATGTTTCTAAAGACAGTAACGTGAATTAGGACAGCTAGCCTGTTATTATAGAAAGAGTATTTATATAGGGTTCAAAGTCTTGGGTTCAAATCTTGTCTGTTATTTATGACCTATATCATCTGACTCCCTTGAAGGTTCAGTTAATGTACCACCTCCTACAGGAAGCCTTTCTTGATCTCTCACTAGTAAAGTACCTTTTCCTTACTCAAATAATCATATATAATTCTCTCTTTATGAGCTGTATATTTTTGGTAGAACATAAACTCCATGACAGTAAAGATCATTTCATCCTTTGTCTCTGTGTTCCTGACACCTAGAACAGTTCCTTGCACATATCTGGTGGTTAATAAATGCTTCCTGGATTGGACTGGGTTGGGTTAGATAGGCAAATCAGTTTCCCTGGTTGAGCCTCAGGTTCCTCAGGTATAAAATGAGAAACCTGGACTAATAATGGTCTATAAAGTCTCCTTCAACATTAATATTTTATGAAAGACTTGACCAGGGTCACAGAGTCTAACCAACCCTTACTGTTGATCATCATAGTGAAAAAGTGCTGGAAGAAAGTCCTGTTTCTGCCCTGGGGTGGGTGAGCATGGACCAATCACATCAGTTCTCTGAGTCCTGGGTCCTTTGTCTGACGGGGAGGCTCCTAACACTTGTACTGCCTGTGGGTCAGAAATGTTCCCTACCTGGAATCAAATGACCTACATTCAGGTCCAGCTCTTCCACTTACTGCTTGTGTGATCTGAAGAATCACATTTCTCTTAGCCTCAGTTTCCTCATCTGCTAAATGAGGTGGGTAAGCTAGACATCCTCTATAGGGTCCTTTGCAACACTGAATCTATAATCTTCCCTGATAGAGTCACTGTAAAGGGCTTTGTTTATCTAAAAGTGCTCTCTCTAGAAATGCAAGGTGCAATGATGACTTCTTGAATCCATTTCCTCTTTTCCATTGCCTCTGCCCTCTCCCCCCCTCCCCCGCCAAGTCCAGCCCTCCTCCCCTCTTGCCTGGTGTGTTGTCACTGCCTCATTGCTGCTCTCCTTGTCTCCAATCCAGAGTGACCTAACTGGTGTTCATGATGCCCACGATGCCCTGATCAAAGTCCCCTTCCCCTTCGAGTAAACCCCTTCAGTAGTTCCTTATTACTTAGAGCAGGGGTTCCAAACCTGGGGGTCTTTGGATAGATTTCAGGTGGTTCATGAACTTGGATGGGAAAAACAATTACATCTTTATTTCAATATAATTGCTTTCCCTTGTAATCCTATGTATTCTATTTTATGCATGAAAAAAAATTATTCTGAGAAGGGGTCTATAGGCTTCAGCAGACTGTCAAAGGGGTCCCTGACACAAATCCTTAGCAGAGAGGTTAGAACCTGCCCATAGCCTGGCTTTCCAGGCTCTCTATAATCTATCCTATACCTACCTTTCAGCCTTAAGTTACACCCTTCCCTTTCACGTCCACAGAGGAGCTAGTTGGCACACTGGGTTCAGAGTCAGGAAGACCTAAGTTCGAATCAGACATTAGCTGTTTGAACCTGGGTGAGTCACTTAACCTCTATCTGACTTAGTTTCCTCAATTGCAAAATGGTAGTAACAATAGTGTCTCTCTCCCAGAGTTGCTGGGGAAGGGGAGAGGGAATCAATATTTGTAAAGAGCTTAGCACAGTGTCTGGCATACAGCAGGTGTGATATAAATGCTTATTCCCTTCCTTCCTCTCATGCCCTCATGTTTACTCTACATTCTAACCAATGTGGCTGCTTGTTTTGTCCCAAACATGCCAGACTTTCCCCCACCTCTGAGTCTCTCCTCAACTAGGAAGAGAAAGATGTTATGGAATTAGGATTAAAATGACTTAGTAACTGGACATGAGAGGCGAAGAAAAAGGAAGATAACCAACTGAGGTTTCAAATGCAAGAAGATAGATGAATGATGAGAGCCCTGAAAGAAAGTGAGAAGTCAAGAGAAGATGCAGGGGCAGCTAGGTGGTGCCACAGTGAATAGAGCACCAGCCCTGGAGTCAGGAGGACCTGAGTTCAAATCCAGCATCAGACACTTAACACACACACACACACAAACTAGCTGTGTGACCTTGGGCAAGTCACTTAACCCCAACTGCCCTACCTTCCCCCCTCCAAAAAGAAAAAAGAAAGACAGAGAGAGAAGATGCAGCCTTGGGAGAAGGTCATTGAGACTGCTTGGAACATACAGACATTGAGGTGAACTGAGTCATATCTGAGAGAGGCACCTCATCTTGGTTTGGACTAGAGGAGTGTGGGAGTAGAAAGAACTGGGGAAGACACCTGGGTTTTAGTCCTTGCTTGACCATGAACTTTATATAACATAACATTGTGTACATCACTTTCTTTCTCTAGGTTCCTGTTTTCTTATCCACAAAACCAAAGAGTTGAACCAGGTGATCTTTAATAATCCAGGCTTTATTTTTCACCATGTTATAGTCTTCTGGTCATTCTAGCTCTGACATCCGCTCTGCTCTCATGTCCCTTCTGCCTCTGACATTCTGTTCTAGGGTCTAACACTCTGATCCTCAGAGTACTGAGCCCAATTCCATCTTTACACCATCCCACTCCCCCTTCATCTCTTCTCCCTTTTGTCCTAGTGTTTCCCCCTACATGCTTTCTTTGTGTTGCCTTGATTTTGTTTGCTATGGGGGTTAAAGGCACCAAAGCCACCTGCTCTGTACCCTGGCTCCCAGGGAGACATTATTGTTCTCGATGCTGCCACCAGACATCAATCACATTGGTCCCTCTCCCTAAGAGTCAAGACATCCACTTCCTCTCTATAAAAAGGTTGCCTGAGACAACTTGGCAGCAGGACAAAGGCTCCTGACCAGCCCTGCCTCTTGATCCTACAGCTGTGAACGGGTAACAGAAAAATAGGGAAAATGAAGGGGGTCACTTGGGACAATATATTACTCATAAACTCAGAGAATGTCGGAACTGGAAGGGATCGTGGGACATGAAATGTTAGCGCTGGAATGGACCCTGGAGTACAGATCATTAGAACGTAGAATGTTAGGAAGCAGGAAAAGACCTTAGAACATAGAAAATTAGAGCGTAGAATCTCAGAATCGCAAAGAACATAGAATGTAATGGTTAGAAAGGATTGTAGAGGTCTCTTAGTCCAACCCTTTCAGAGACAAATGAGACAGAAGAAGTGACTGGCCCAGGGTCTAGTAAGCTGACAAGATCCCATGCTTCATGAATTGAGTACCAGTCCAATGTTGCTTCTACAGCACCATCCTACTTAATTTCTCCCCAGGGATTATCCCCTCCCACCATCTGATTTGGCTTTGGAAAAGTTTTAATCCTTGCTTACTCTAAGACTAGCCTGGTTCTAGAAAGGAGAGGTCCCCTCACCTTTTCTTTTCTTTCTTTTTTTCTGTATGGGGGCAGCTTTTGCAGTTCATTTATGGCAGAGTTCAAATCCCCAGTGTAATCCTGATCAGCCTAGAATCTGGCTGACTTTTCCTTGGGCTGTAGCCAAAAACCACACAGCCAAACCAACCTTGGTCTCCAAGCAATAATCTTCTACCCTTTCTCTCCACAGGGCTGTCACAGTGATGGGGTCAAGCAACATACAAAGTGACCACAGCATCCCTCTTTATCCCTGGGCTATGGCCCCCAAACCATAGAAACAAACCAACCTTGGCCTCTAAGCACTTACTTAACCCCTTCTCCCCACCAGGCTGTCAGAGTGATGGTCAAACACCACACCAAGTTAACCACAGCATCCCCCTTTATCCCATCTCCACATTCCTCATCTATAACTTCTCCCCCACAATTCTGCAAATCTTCAACTCAGAGGCACAGCTGTAAGCAGCTGGATGCCTACAAAGGGATAATAATAATATTGCTGTAGGACTTTAAAGTCTATGCGACACTCCCCGTCTCCCCCCCCCCAGCAATCCTGTGAAGAAGATACTTTAATATGTTATTCCCATTTTATGGTTTAGGAAATTGAGTCTCAGAGGAATTAAGCAGCTTACAGTCGGATCTGTCTCTTAGAGACCTATAATTGAATTAAAATACCAGCTCTGCCACTTATTACCTTTGTGACCTTGGCAAGCCACTGAACTTCTCTGGCTTCAGTTTCTTTAACTAAAAAATGAGGGGATTGGGCCACCTGGAGCCAGCTTGAAACAGAAAACTGATTTTCACTGTGAGCATATTTATACCTGGGAGATCAGAACTCAAAAAAAAAACCAAGGCTTGATTTATTGTTTTGTTGATTATCTAGACTTAATACAAGTGTTAATAATTCAGATTAAATGTAAAAGTGTGTCCCATATATACATATCCCCGTCCTTCCCATTCTCCTCCCAGAACTGCTGTTAACATTTACCAGCACATCTCTGCCTACATGGCCTCTAAGTCTTCTGCCCATTCTAGAGTTACCATCTAGTACCCAGCTCATATTTGGGAAGGGAGGCAAGGATGAATTGTAATGATTCGCCTTAATACCAAATGAGGGAAACAGAGAATGATGGAATGACAGTGTTGGAACATAGAATCTCAGTGCTGGAAAGGACCTTGGAACAATAAATTACAAACACACATATGTATGGGAGGTGGAGCAGTAGATAGAGTAGTGGGTTTGGAATCAGGAAGACTTATCTTCCTGAGTTCGAATCTAGCTTTAGACACTAGCTATGTGATCCTGGGCAAGTCAACTGTTTGCCTCAGTCTCCTTATCTGTAAAATGATCTGGAGAAGGAAATGGCAAACCAGTCACTCCGTATCTTTGCCAAGAAAACTCCAAATGGGATCACGAAGAGTTGGACATGATTGAAATGACTGAATGACAAATATATGAATGTCTAAATATATGTATGTAGCCAATACCTTAAATTTTACCAAGAACTTTTCTAAAAACAACATGAGATAGACAACACAACTATTAGTATCCTTATTTAACGGAAGAGTCAACAGAGGCTGAGAGCTACAGAATCTTGCCCCAGAGCCAGGATACGAACCTTGGTCTCCTAGTCCTAAATCCAGATTATTTTCCATTATACTTCAAGAATACAAAATATGAGAGCACAGAATGTGAAAGCTGGAAGGGACCTTAGAAATCACTTAGTCTCACCCTTTATTTTACAGAGGAAACAAGGGCTGGATCTAGGGGTGCCAAGGTGACATAGGGGAAGGGGGAGTCAGACCTCGTCTAGACCAGGTTCTTCCCCTAGCCTCCCCTGCCTTTGATGTGCTATTTATCAAGGGCACATCAGCATTTCCTTGCCTTCTTCCTGTTCACACATCAGGCCTGGGCCCTGGAACAATTCCCAGTAAGAATGGGAAGGTGGACATTAGGGCCTCGAATCCCTTTTCAGAGTCCTTGCCATTGGCCTGGCCAGCCCAGCAACTTGGGAGGGAGAGGGTGGATGGGTCTTGGGCTGCTTGCCAGAGAGAAAGCCTTGGTTCCCACAGGTCTTGTTGGCAAAGTCGGATTCCTGCAGCTGTTTGTCTGCTACGTGCCTTTTTTTGGCAAAGTCGGGTAAGGAATAAATATGGAAACATAGAGCCAGGTTGTGGCTCTTCCTCAGCTGAGCTGGGCAAAAGGGAGCACCTGATGCTGGGGAAGTCTTGCTGTTGTATGTGGTAGGAGCAGCCCCAGAGAAATCCTCAGACATTCTATCTGGACTCTTGACAACAGGCTGTTTAAACACTGACATTTAAGGTCCCTTCTTAAGCATTCTTAATAGCCTGTGTTCTCAGATTCCTTCCAGCTCTAACATCCTATTTTCTTTCTTTTTAGACAATTTGGGTTAAGTGACTTGCCCAAGGTCACACAGCTAGTAATTTGAACTCAGGTCCTCCTGACTCCAGGCCGGCGCTCCATCTATTGTGTCACCTAGCTGCCCCCTAACATCCTATTTTCTAAAGTTCCCTTTCTACTCTCTCATTCTATGTCATATGATCTCACATTCCATGTTCTATTTCCCTTGCCAATCCCTAGCAGCAACAAAATCTAAGGATGCTCAGCAATCTCCTAATGTTATTTGTATCAGAGAAAAACCTGAACCTTCCTTCTCAAGAGACTTACCAGCTGCATCGTCCACGTCTTCCTGCTTTGTGGATTTGTAATAGGTGATGCCCCGGATCACTGCTTGCTGGTGTGGGAGGACCCGGGGCCTAGCTGTGGCCTGCAGGGCTTTGCCCTTCACGGTATCTTTCTTCACCTTCTCCACCTTCAGAAGCTTGTCTTTGGGAGGCTTTGGGACAGACTTGTCCCCAAAGTTTTTCTTGACTCCAGAATATTTGCTGGCTTCTCTGCCTTTCCCACCAGCTGTCTCCTAGGAAAGAAATAGGAAAAAAGGCTCCTAAAATTGCTGGCGGGGGCCCCTCAGACCCTAGTCAGGGGTTTGGAATTGGGGGAATAGGTTTCGTTTTTTTTCTGCTTTTTTGGAGGGGGGAAGGCAGGGCAATTGGGGTTAAGTTGACTTGCCCAAGGTCATGTGTTAAGTGTCTGAGGTCAGATTTGAACTCAGGTCCTCCTGACTCCAGGGCTGGTGCTCTATTCACTGTGCCACCTAGGCAAACCCCCCCACCCCAAGCCGGGGAATAGGTTAATAGGTTTCTAGTTGTCAAGTCAATGCCCAGGGTACCAGACCTTCCCATTATCCCTGGAGGAGTACAAAGAGTACCTGGTTATGGAAGTCAAGAGACCTGACTGTAATTTACTAGCTCTAGGATTGATGGATCACTCTGGCTTTCAGCTTCTTCATCTGTAAAACTATAGGGTCAGTCTAAGAGGACCTCAAACGTCTCTTCCAGCTCTAATATCCTATGTTCTATCATCCCTTCCACGTCATTCCACATCAGATACTAGCTTATATTTTATAATCCAAAATTCCTTCCAAGATTTTACAAATCTTTCACTCTCCAAACTCAGTCTTTTACTGGTTATTATAACCTCATTGGGGACAACTAGGTGGCAGAGTAGATAGAGTGCCAGCTCTGGAAGACATCCTCTATATTGAAATCCAGCCTCAGACACTGCCTGGCTTTGTGACCCTGGGCAAGTCACTTAACCCTGTTTGCCTCACTTTCCTCATCTATAAAATGACTTGGAGAAGGAAATGGCAAACCACTCCAGTATCATTGCCAAGAAAATCCCAAATGGAGTCACAAACAGTTCAATACAACTAAAACGACTGAACAACATGACCTCATTATTCCATTCCTAGAAACAGTTCCTAGTATATAGGCATTTGGAGAGCTTGTTCTCTATTATTATGATGAGGATGAATAATGTTATTTTTATTACTGCTCAGACGATGCTGGTGTTAACTCATTATAACAGCATGGGGGCCCTATTGGCCAAGTCCATTATGTAATCTATTATTGAAGTAGATCAGGGAAGAATCACAGTAAGGGAAAGCACACCCAATTGGGAGTCCACAGATCTGAGTTCAAATCCTGGCTATGCTATTAATTCTCTGGGTGGTTTTGATCAAATCATTTGTCATGGAGGAGAAACCAAGCTTCTTTGCCATTCCTTTATGGAAGCCCTAAATAAAACTTGAATTAAGATTTTTTTTAATTTGAAGGATTTGGACTAGCTTATTCTTAAGCTAATTCTACTCCTAACATTCTATGATCTTCTAAGGGGTCCCTTCCAACTCAGATATTCAATGTTTCTAGATCCCACAATTTACAATCTATGAAAACTCTTGATGGTATGACAAATACTACATATATAATCCAATTCCCAAACCTGTCAATTGTCTTTTTTCCAAGGCAATGTGTGTCTTTCATTTGATATTATTTTAAATGTCTACATTTCATATGTAACACATTATTGTCATTTATGATACTACTAGTAATCCAGAATCCTAGAGTTGAAAGAACTCTGATAAAGCATCTAATCTAATTTGGACCTAAAGAGGAATCTCCTTTCTATTATCCTGGACAGATAAGTCTTTCAACCTGAATCAGTCAGCCAACCAACAGAGCAAATTAGTTGTTCAAGAATTTTTCTAAGACTTTATCACAATGTGCAAATAAGTTTTTTAATCAGCTTGACAGGATTATAGAGCTTTGGCCATTGGATAAAGGCAGATGAAGCCATATAGGAGATATCTTATGAATGGCTGAAAGAATCAGACATGTCTCTGAGCCTATGCTCAGAGGCAGCTCAGTGGATAGAGTTCTGGGCTTGGAGTCAGGAAGACCTGAGTTCAAATCCAGCCTCCGATACTTACTAGCTGTGTGACCCTGGGAAAGTCCCTTAATTTCTATTTGCATCAGTTTGCTCAAGTGTAAAATAGGGATAACTGCACCTTGAAAATTGTTGTAATTTGTAAAGTGTTTTTAGCACAGTGCCTGGAAGGTATTGTTGTTGCTGCTACTGGGGACCTAGGTGGCACAGTAGATAGAGTGCCAGGCTTGGGAGTCAGGAAGACTCATCTTCCTGAGTTCAAATCTAGCCCCAGACACTAACTAGCTGTGTGACCCTGGGCAAATCACTAAACCTTGTTTGCCTCAGTTCATCTGTAAAATGAGCTCCAGAAGGAAATGGCAAACCATTTCAGTACTTTGGCCAAGAAGATTCCAAGTGGGGTCACAAGTCAGAAAATGTGGATGATAACAGCACCTTGCAATATTGTTGTAATTTGTAAAGCACTTCATGCTGTACCTGACCATAGTATATAAATGTTCACTATCTTCCCTTATGCATAATATAGTAATAGGCCAGTTCAGTGGTGGAAGATTCCAAATTATAGAGCTGAGGATTCCAGTTCCAGAGTCAAGCCCCTGAGAGGGAATCCCTCTTGAGGCTGGAAGGAGAAAAGCATCTCCTCTCCCTCTCCCACCAGTTTAATTGGAGAGACTAGAGCAATAGCTATCAATGTGTCCAGCTAGGATCAGAGATACTAGATTGGTAGGAGACAACACAGCCAACTGAGTGACCTATTGAGGACAAGCAGATGTGGAAAGATGGTCATCTGGGGAGGAAGGAAGCTTCATGGAGCAGGAGCCTTTGCATCAAAGAAGAATGCTGGCTATGGACTAAAGAAAGGGCCTCCAGTCATAAAGTGCCAGAGGTCAGGAGTCACCCCTTTGGCCCTTTTGTAACTTAGGGATTAGCCAGTCCGTGTGCCTGACTCCTGCTGGCCTCTCAATGTGAGCCTCCTCTTCCCATGAACCTGTATCTGTGAGAGAGTGTCTTGGGGGAAGAATCTTTTATACCAACCGTTCTTAATATGCCATCTTAATAAATGCTTTTGCTTAAAGCTAGTTAATTGTGTTTGGCTGATTATTAATAAGAAAGAGAATGATGGGGGCTCAGGAGCAATGGTACCAGAAGTATAACCCCTCAGAGTTATCCTTAGAACCTTGTAGAGGCTCTAACCTGGCACCAAAAGCTTTGGGGAGCAGCCAAGAAAGGGTGCCTCACTCCTATTTCTGGTTCTGTGACCTTAGGCACATGACTTCCTCAGTTTCCTCATTTGGAAAACGGGGATAATAACATCTGTTTGACTTACCTCATGGGGTTTTTGTATGGAATCAACTTTCCAACTGGGAAGTGTTCTAGGAACAGGGGCCATTCTCTTGATTAATATAATCCATGGCTCTGGCTTACCTGGGCTTTGCTCTCGGGGCCAGCAGCTGCATCCTTCTGTAGCAACTGGTAGCCCAGGCTAGAAATCTCCTTCTTAATACTCATCATGATGTCCGAGTAGTTCTCGTAACGCTTCATCTGGTGGGTCAGGTGGGCCACACTTTCTTTCATGAAATCATTCTCTCGGCTAAGGTTTGTCTTAATGGTCTGCAAGGGACAGGACAAGATGCATTAAAACTGTAGTAGAAAGAACACTGAACTTTTGGGTAGAAGCATCTTGGCTCCAGTCCTAGGTCTGGTAGTAGCTGCATGACTTTGGGCAGGTCACTTCCCTTCTGAACTTCAATTTACCTATCTGTAAATAGAATGGAAATAGTAATCCTTATACTCTCTCTCTCTCCCAGGACTATTGTGAGGAAAGTGATTTGTGAATCCTGAGGGGTGAAGTAGATAGAGTGGTAGCCCTGGAGTCAGGAGGATCTGAGTTCAAATCCAACCTCAGACACTTATTAGCTGTGTGACTCTGGACAAGTCACTTCACCCTGCTGGCCTCAGTTTCCTCACCTACAAAATGAGCTGGAGAAGGAAATGACAAGCCACTCCACTGTCTTTGCCAAGAAAATTCCAAAGGGGTCACAAAGAGTAGGACATGACTATAACGTAGCTCTTTAGTGGTGTTATAATTATTATTAATCATCACATCTGGGTGTCTCTCCTGACGCTCCTTACTCCTCATCCCCTTTCCTCCTGTCCACCACCCTAGAGAGAGCAAAGGAACTGGACTAAGGCTGTAAGATCTGAGTTCAAGTCTTCCCTCTGTCACTTACGAGCCACATAACCTTAGAAAAGTCCCTTTACTGTTCTGAGCCTCATTTTCCTCATCTGAAAAATGGGAAATGGTACTTCCATGGGCTGCTTTCCATGGGTACCTCAGCTGACTGTACAACATCTCTGGGAGAAAAGCAGTATGTGTTTCATTCTCTTCGCTTTACAGATGGGGAGACTGAGACTAAGTGAGTGGACTTGTGCCAAAGTGCCTTGCCCAGGATCACACAAGTTAGTGGCAGAGTTTGAGCTCACGGCTCTAGAGAGTGGGAATGGGTAGATGGGGCTGAGAGACCCAGACAGTAAAGACAGAGGACAATAGTAACTGCTTGTGTTTTACACTGACAGAGTACTCTTCAGCTTTTCTGAGTCTCTGCTTCCTGGGGCTGTTGTGAGGATTCAGCATAGTCATTAATATGTGCTTTTTGCAAATAGCTTTGATGAAGTCAATGCTAATTCTTCACAGACCATGATATTCCATGACTGGAGGCCAGGGAGCATCACCAGAAGCAGCAGGGAGCTACAGGATGAACATTGATTTGGAGTCAGAAAACTTGGGTTCAAATCCTTGCTCAGCCACTTAGCACCTTTGTGACCTTGGGCAAGTCACTTAACTTCGTTAAAATTTGGTTAATTCATCTAAAAAATGAGAGGGTGACCTCTCTAGACTAGATGACCTCTAAGTTCTATGTCTATAATTCTCTCATAAAGTACCACATGTCAGCCATCATTACTGTATACATTATACTATTAGGATGTGAGTTATGAGAGTCCCTCAACCATAAGAAATCAATCTTTCTTTCCTTCCTTCCTTCCTTCCTTCCTTCCTTCCTTCCTTCCTTCCTTCCTCTTAATAGCACATGATTTTTTTATAGCTTAAAAAAATGTGGTTTTTGACAAATCAAGTTGGACATTAAACCTAGTTGGAGGCAGTTGGGTGGTAGAGTTGATAGAACACTGGACTTGGAATCAAGAGGACCTGAGTTCAAATGCTGCCTCAGATCCTAGTCTAGTAACTCTTAGCAAGTCATTTAACCTATCTGCATCTGTTTCCCCATCTGTAAGATGGGAACAATAACCTGACTTTCAGGATTGTTTTGAGGATAAAATAAAATAATATTTGTAATGTGCTTTGCAAACCTTAAAGTACAATATTGTTGTTGTTCAGTCATGTCTGACTCTTAGTGATCCCTTTTGGGGTTTTCTTGGCTAAGATACTGGAATGGTTTGCCATTTCCTTCTCCAGCTCATTTTACAGATGAGGAAACTGAGGCAAACAGGGTTAAGTGACTTGCCCAGGGTCACAGAGCTAGGAAGTGTATGAGGCTGGACTTGAATTCACAAAGAGGAGTCTTTCTGACTCCAGGTGCCCTATCTACTGAACCACCTCGCTGCTCAGCTATTGTTAGCTCAGCTAAGATTACTATTAATAATCCCAAAGTAGACATTCCACCAGCTTTGCCAGTCTCTGGATTTCAGTTTCTTCATCTGTTAAGTGGAAGCAATGAGACCTGTAATACTGATGTACTTCACACAGTTGTTTCAAGGCTCAAATGAGACGAGAGATGGGAAATGTAAATGTGCATGCTAATCATTGTTAATTATTGAAAAATCCAGCTTCTCTCTCAGATGTACTAAAGGGAAAGGGGAAGGGCGTCCACACTGAAGCCAGAGGAGGTCTGAGGGAATTGGGAGAAAAGGAAGATGGGGCAGACTGGAGGAAGGGGCAGGAAGCCTGAAGGGACAGGGGCCTTTTCCTAGCTGAAGCACTGCGGGGTGGGGACAGGTAGATGAGGCCTAGAGACCCAGCCAGTAAAGACAGAGGACATTAGTAACTATTCATGTTGTACATTTACAAAGTGCTTTCATCTCCATGGTCCAGGGGAGTGCAAGGATGGCTACCCACACAGTAAGGGTGAGGAAAACAAGGCTCAGTTACATTCACTTACAAACACTTATTAACTATTCACAATTGTGAACTGAGCCCTGGGCTTAATGCCAGTAATACAAATCCACATACACATGGTGCTTTACAAGGTCCCATACAAATGCTATAATTGTTAGCTTGGTTATTATTCACTGTTTACAGAGCATTTTATTCACCTCTCACCTTAGCCTCAAAGCCATCTCTTGAGGTAGACAGTGCAGGTATTACTGAGCCCAAACTGCGGAAATTAAGGCCCACCAAGAGGAATATCAAAGTCATGTAGCAGGGAAGTATTAGATCTAGGCCCATAAACCAGAATTCCAAGTCCAGTTCTCTTTTCATTCCCCCCGGCAGCCTTTAATAACAATATTAATGGAGAGCTGTCCATGGATGTTCTTTGTCTCATAATTTCCTCTAGGCCAGGAAGCTGCCTAGACTAGAGGCGGATTTGGGGGGAGGTAATGAAGCAATGAGGAATTAGAACAACTTACACTGCTGCCATACTTGAACATTCAAATAGCATAAGGTAGGGGTGCAAAGATTATTACCATTTCCCAGAGGAAGAAACTAAAGCTTAGGGAAAATCACACAGCCAGGAAATGACAAGAGGCGGGATTTTAACTCATTTATTCACTCAACAAACATTTATTAAGCACTTTTTACATGCCAGGTACCATGCTAGGGAAGCCCAGTTAAGTCTCTTGACAATCCCTCTTTCCACCAAATCTCCATTTTGGTTCTGACAGGATTAAGGCTGACCCAGGAAAGACTTTTGTTTGCTTGACCCCCTGAATGGTAGAGATGGAGCTGGTACTGTCTCCTTCCTTTTGCTCTAGATGCCCCAAAGAGGAGAAGGTATGGAAAAGAACACAGCCTTCTTTTGCTGGTAGCCTAGGGTTCTCAAACTCTAGATTTCACACAAACAAGATTTAGGAGGAAAGTGTACCCTATATTTGAACCGCTATTGAATTTTGCTTCTACTCCAGTCATTAGTCCCAAGCCCTATTACCATCTTGGAAGAGACAGACCCTCTCACCTCTTCCAGGGTGTTCATCTGAGAGGCCACTTTGTTGATGTAGGCGTGAACTTTCATCAGGTCCATACTGTACAATGTCCCTTCCAGGAGGTCGACCATGGACTGGAGCTATAAAGAAAAAAGGCCACAGTTTTTCTCCAAATCTCCAGACTTCACACCTGGGCCCCTGCCTGAGGCCCCACACTGTGTTGGAAGGTAGTGAGCTCATTGTCAACGGAAATATGTGAGCAGAAGTTGGATAAACACTTGTTGGGGATGGTGTAAAAAGAACTCAAGCTACAGTGAGCAGTTAGACCAGATGACTTCTGGCTCAGGAAGCTTTGACAGCAACAAGGGGAGAACTCTATGAAGCATTTCCATCACTTTCAACTTCTCAGCAACTGGGGCTCCACTGCTGTTGAACTAGAATTAGTTTCCATCAAGAATCTGCTTCTACTATCTGAACAGCTGTCATGAGAAAGAGGGATTCGATTTATTCTGGTTTGCTCCAGGTGCTGGACTGGAAGCAGCTGGAGGAAGTTATAAGGAGGCCGAGTTCACTGGAAAGATTTGCCTCAAAAAATAGTGAGTAGATTATCACTGGGGATCCAAGCAGAGGCTAGATTTTGTAACAGAGAGATATATGTTGGGTAGGGATTAGACTAGACTTCTGAGGTCTACACTTCCGGTACATGATACTTTGGTTTTAAGGAAAATTGGTCTAGTGGAAAGAACGTTAGACCTGGACTCAGCAAACCTCAGTTCCAGTTTGGAGTCTGCCACCAGCTTACTGTGTGACCCCAAGCAAGGTCATTCCCTCATCTTTAGACTCTAGTTTTGTCTCTGTAAAATGATATTATTCGACTAAGGTTCCTTTCAGTTTTGGCAAGGAATCTTCAAGTTCTGTGTTCTAAAGTACTTTACAACCCTAACATTCTATGTCTCTTCTAATTAACCTTAAAGTTCTTATAGTTTATGTTCTAAGATGTCCTCCAGTGCTATGCTCTGGGGTCCCCTCCAAAGCTTACATTCTATGTTCTAAGGTCCTCTCCAGCCCTGGCATTCTATGTTCTAAAGTCCCCTCCAGGCCTCACATTCTAATGATCTAAGGTCCCCTCCAGGCCTCACATTCTATGATTTAAGGACTATATTCTGTATTCTAAGGACCTTTCCAGCATTAACAATTTCTATATTTTAAGGTCCCTTCTAGCCCTCTAAGGGGCCTTCTAACTCATGGTCTATGTTCTTAAGTTCCTTCAGTATTCATAGTTTGGGTTCTAAGGGCCCATTTCAACTTTCACCCTTAACATTTTCCATTCTGGGGTTTCTTCCAAGTCTAACAATTTGTGTTTTAAGATACCTTCCAACTCTAAGCTCCCTGCTGGCCATGATGTTTGACATCCCAAAGGCTCTCCCAGTTGTAACTTATGTTCTACAGTCCTTTAAGCTCTAACATTCTATGTTGTTTCCTTCCAGCATTAAAATTTTGTTTTATGGCCCTTCCTAGTAATTGCATTCTATGTTCTAAGAACTATTTTAATTCTAAAAGTCCACATTCTAAGGTTTCTTTTGGTCAACAGTACATGAGGGCCAAAAAATAACCCCTCACAAGACTCTAAAGCTGGGAATTTCCTATGTCTTGTGGGCTGGGTCCCCTCCTTAGAACCCACCCTCTGCCTTGAGGCCTTGGGACAGTTCCTGGGGACTCTTATTGCCTTCAGCTCTCCTCCTTTTTTCTGGTCCTATGACCCCTTCCTGCCTGGAAAGCTGGCTCCTTCCCATGTGGGTTTGATGTTACTTTGCCTGGTCTGGGAGCAAGGAGGGAAATAGAGCCCACACCCTTTCCCTCATTGACACCATGTCTCAGGTCTCCTCCCCACACCAAACTGGAAAAATGATGAGACAAAAAGCACACACCCAGGACATTGTCCTGATTGACCTTTAACTGAAGTCACTGCTCCCTTGAAAGGGAGTGGAAGGGCTGGCATGAGAAGCCAAAGGACTTATGGGGTGGGGGGAGGTTATCACACAAAACAGCTCTTGTTGGGGGGAGGGATATCAAAGGCCATGACTACAGAAAGAGCTACTCCCAACTCCTCTCCTCTGCCCCTATCCCTGCAGATATTCCATTTCCTCAGATCTTTCCTATTTTCCACTTGTTTCCCACCTGTCCTTCTGCCTTCCTTGATACATTCCCACTCCATCCCACCATTTTTCCAAAGAACCATGTGGGCAATGATTGTTCCTCAGTCCTTTGAATTCTCATCCTCACTGCTGTCTCGTGACGTTTGTTTCTCCTTCTGAAGTCTTAGCAAGGCTGCCCTTCTCTGGGAGCCTCCTAAATCTCCAACCTCAATAACATTTATCCCTCCCCTCAACCAATACACACAGGAAACATGGGTTTGACTCTTACACTTTACTTATGCCCCAAGGGACAGAGCTGATCCTTATAAGGCTCCCTGGCTCAGTTTTATTATGGCTGGAGTCTGACTCATGCTTCTCCCCTCTACCACCCCCCCAAAAGAGGGCCTGAGATCTAGGACCTGGAGAAACACCCTTACTAAGAGTCTGGAAGGAGAATAGAAGTGAAAAGCAGAGCTCTGCCAAAACCTTAAACAAAAAGAATGCACAAGTGACTCCCTTGAATTTCTCAGACAGACATTGAAACCCATGTGCTGTTAGCAGATAGAGCAAAAAAGACAATGTACTAGGAGTAATAAGGCCTGGATTCTGATCCTCAATCTTAATTAACTATCTGTGTAACCCAGGACATATCTCTTTCTTTCTCTGGGCCTCAGTTTCTTTATCTGTAAAATGAAGGAGTCAAATTAGGTAACCCCTGGAGTCCCATTCTATGCTCTAAGGTCTTATTTCCTGTTTTATTTCCTAACATTCTATGTTCTGTAGTCTTATTCCAAGTTGAACATTGTACAGTAAAGATCCATTTCAGTTTTAATTTTTATTACAGTTATCCCTTCTGCATTTTAGGGGGTAACAGGACATGGCATCCCCACAATCTGGAAAATCTGCTTAACATTTCTTGGCCCTCCTTTTGTACCAGAAAAGAACTCTGAAATTTTCCTTTTTCTTTTATGGGGTATTTACAGTTGTAAATTTTGGGTTGATATTATACAATACTAAATGTGTTTTATGCATTTCTGAGTTTCTAAACTTTTTCTGTCATCTGTAGCTTCCACCAAACATCTAAAAAATTCTCATTTAATTTCTTATGTGGACCTGTAATATATTGAAACCACAACAAGGAGAGTTGCAGTGTGGAAGGAATAACTGTATTCTAATTTTCCTTCTTTCTCTAACACTATATGATTCTACAATTAACTGAGATTAAAGATTAAGGGATTTATTGAGATTGGTGACTTTACACTGGAACAATGATTTTTCATTTTGATTGAGTATGGTAAATCATGTTTTTGTATGTAAGTAATGACTTACTGCTGAGTATTGGGGGGGGGGTCTTCCCTTTACAAGTCCTGTAATCACCTGAATCTGGCCCCTAGACCTACCTCCCTTCCAACCTTTCCAATACCCAGTCACTGTGGCGGCTTCCCCGGGGTGAGCACATGCTCAGCCCCACCCCACATACCTTGAAGAGTTCTGGTGCTTGTTTCTTGATCTTTTCCATCTTCCATTCATTCTCACAGGGGTTGAGAGAAGAAGGGGGTGCCGTGCAGGAACAGCGACAATCAGTCCCAGAACTCACAGTTTCCACTGTGTAGAAATCCTCCACTCTCATACTCCCACTGCGGACGCGACTGCAGGCGTCTTTGCTCAGGGGTCTCAGGATGCACTTGCAGCGGCAGTCGGAACCCTCAGATGTCATCTGAACCTGTTCCGTATCACCGAACACCTGGGGGATAGCAGAATAGAGGTCCTTGGAGAGAAGTGCCTATTTAACGGATAGACTGAATAGGCACATGAGGAACAGGTACCAACATTAGTAAAGTTGAAGGCTTCCTCCTCTCTTAAGTAGAAAAATTTCCCTTTTATGGGAAGTGAAGGAAAGTGGCTACTGGACCTATTCTGGCCCTGATTCTCACCAACAAGAAGGAACTGACTGCCAAATTAGAAATATTGATCATATTGGTGGGCAAGGGGAAGTCACCATTTTAGAAGCTCTGGCAGAGAAGGAGAGGAGATGGAGGTACAGTCTAACAGGCATCCTAGATTTTCAGAGAAGAGATTTCAAAGCATTCAGAGGAAGCTAGGTAGGAACCCACTGTCTAAAATTCTACAGGGCAAGTCAGTCCAAAGGGGATGAGAAGCTCCCAAGAACAAAGTTCTGAAAGCAGAAACAGATACAATGAGGAAGGAAGGAAAGTGCCATCTATAGTAACTTCTTCCACTTGCAACTCCTTTTTGGCCCCAGAAGTTTTTACATGTATACAGGTATATAAGACAGGTATACAAATGAAACATTTACTGATAATAAATCATAAAGAAATTTATTTTAAAATGATTCTTTGATATACATGGAATATTACCATTTATTAAAGATGAAAACAAATTTGCATATTAATAAGATGGATGTGCTTATTTTTACATAAGGAATTAAATCTTGGTGGAATATTTGATACTGCAGGATGTAGAGCGTCTTCAACGTTTTTCAGAGTTGCCTGATATTTTGATTTTATAATCATCAGTGCTGCTAATGCCACTTCACATAAACATATAGTACAAAATGGCAGAAGTATGTTTAGGGTCATTTCAGAAATTGTTGGAAATTCTGTGCTAATCCCAAGTCAAAATTCATTTTATGATTTTGCATATACAGTAAAAACACTGCAATTCATAACATACAATAGATTAAAATCTGAGCCAAGGTGTTTCTGGCAGTGTTTTTGTTGTTTTCCGTAGTGTGAGGGCACACACAGTGCAAAGTACACATGTTGTGTGTTCACAACCAAGGCTGTAGTGAAATTGCACAATGCAACACGGGCAAGTGCTGCCCAAAACACCTCAGATTCATTATGTGTTTGATTTTGAATTAATTTTTGTTTGTTGAGCATTCGGAAACCTTTTACCGTTGCCAAATTTTTCAAGATCTCTACATTCAGTTACATGACCCCATATCCAGTCTTGACCCACAGTTTAAGAAGCACCAGTCTGTAGAGATCAATGTAGACTTTAAAGAGGATATAAAGGTGGTAGAAGCAAGGACAGGTAATGGAACGAAAGTGCTGCAGGGTCTAGTAAGAAGAGTGACAAGAATGCAAAAGTTCAGAACAAGCTGAGGCTGAGCATGAAAAGGACTTTTTAGTTGTATCTGGCAAAAGAGAGAGGAGGCAGGGACTGCTAGGTAGTGTGGTGGCCCTGGAGTCAGGAGGAACTAAGTTCAAATCTGACCTCAGACACTTGATCCTTACTGACTGTGTGACCCTGGGTAAGTCATTTAATCACCAATTACCTCACCAAAGGAGGGAGGGAGGGAAGGAGGAAAAGGGAGAGAGAAAGGGAGACAGGGAGCCAGGAAGATGGGGGGGAGGGAGAGAGGGAGGGGGGCGGGGGGAAGCCAAGAAAAGATAGGACAGCTATTCAAGAGGGTTGGAACGAAGATAAAGAATAATGGAGAGAAGGCAGAACTACTCATTTCATTTCTCTTTTCTCTGCTGAGAAAAATGATCTTGGACTAGAAAATGATTAATTAGGAATTGGAGCCCAAGTTAAGTAAGGAGATAGTAAGAGAATGCTTGACCGCCCTTGATGAATTTGAGTCACCAGTCCTGAATGAACTCTATATATATCTCAGGCGATTGAAGGATGAAGCAGGTGTAATTACTGAGCCAGCCATAAAGATCTTTGACAGGCTATGGAGAATGGGATTTATGTTTCAGGACTGAATATGGGCAAATATCCCAATTTTCAAAACCAGGAAAAAAACAGTTTGTCATCTAAAGGGCACTGAGCTTGATTTCAGTTCCTGGAAAAATCCTAGAAAATGCATTAAAGAGATGGGTTGTGAACATCCAGAAAGGGAAGCAATGATGAGTGAAATCCCCGAGAAGCCGGCTTGGCAGACCAGCCTCCCATCCTAACAGCACGGAGCAGAGGAAAAGCACAAGATCTGCCACTGTCTACAGGTGCGAGTGGGGGAAGTTCTCTCATCTATAAAATGAAGAAGTAGGACTGGAGGACGGCAGAGGCTGCTTCCTGATCTAAATCTGCAATCCTGTGATTTTAGGAGGCAGCTGGACCGCACAGTGGGTAGAGCACCGGGTCTAGAGTCAGGAAGACTTGAATTCAAATCCAGCCTCAGAAGCTGTTTGACTTACCTTATGTTTGCCTCAGTTTTCTCATCTGTCAAATAGAGACCATAACAGCACCCATGCCCTACAGTCATTGTGGGAATCAAATGAAATGATATTTGTAAACCATTTGGTACAGTGCCTAGCATACAGCAGGGGCTTAATAAATACTTGTTTCCTTCCTCATTTTTTTTTTGACAGGGTTACTGGATGATAGGTTATGGAAATGTTGTAGACTCTATTTCAGCAAAGCATTTGACAGTGTCTTTCATGCTAACCTTGTGGACAAGATGAAGAGTTGTGGGCTATACAAAAGTATAGTCTAGTGGATTCAGACCTAGTTGAATGAATCCTAAAGATTTCAGAGGTAGGAGAGGGAAGGGAATAAGCATTTATCTAACAGCTGTTAAGGTGCCAGGCCCTGAAGCTAAGTGCTTTACAAATATCTCATTTGATCTTCATGTCAACTTTGTAAAGCAGGTGCTGTTATTATTCCCATTTTACAGTTGAGGAAACTGAGGCAGATAGTGGTTAGGTGACTTGCCCAGGGTCACACAGCTAAGTATCTGTCTGAGGCTGGATTTGCACTCAGGCCTCCCTGATTCTAGGTTCATCACTCTATTTATTGAGCTACTTAACTGCCTCAGATCAATATCAACTTGGAAGGTCTCCAATGAAGGGTGCCCCAAAGTTCTGTCCTGAGTTTTGTCCTTATTTGAGCTTGTTATAAATAACTTGGATAATGGTATGAATTGCATGCTTATCAGATTAGCAGATGGAATAAAACCCAGGGGGATAGCTAATTGAATGATGGGGCCAGGATCCCAAAAGACCTCCGTGGGCTAGAACAATGGATTGAATCAAATAAGATGAGATTTAATAGAGGTAAGGATAAAGTTCTATATTTAGATTTTTTTAAAGTCCTAGTTCTTATGAAGAAGATCTGGAGGTCTTCGCGGACTACAAGCTCAATCCAACAGCAAATTTAATTCAACCTTAGTCTGGATGAGGAGAATAGTGTCCAGAGTTTGGGCAATGATAGCCTCATTGCTCTTTACCCTGGTCAGGACCCATCTGGAATGCTATGTTCTGTTCTGCCTGCCCTGCCATGTTTGAGAAAGGAGAAAAATAAGCTAGAGAGAGCCCAGGGGAAGGCAATCAGCATGGTGAGAAACTTTGAGATCGTGCTATGTGAAGAATTTTGGGAGGAACCAAAACATTTAGCTTAGAGAAGATTTGCAGCACTGAGAGGAGGACCATGATAGCTACCTTTAAAGTGTCATGTGGAAGAAGGATTAGACTTTAAACTATCACAAAATGAGAATAACTACAAGTAATCTGAGCATTCCCCTCCAAAAAAAACCAAACCCATAAAAGCATAAAGGCTTCCCTTTGCAATGAGATTTAAGAGGCATGGACTTGAGCCCTGGTTCTGATACATAAATAGTTATGGTCTTGCACAAATAATAGATGTAAGAACTAGGAGGATCCCTGAAGATCCTCTCAGGAGTTGGGAACCTGTGGCCCGAATTCAGTCAAAGGACTGCACTTGAGGACCTAGAGGGCCACATGTGGCCTTGAGGCCAGCAGGTTCCTCACTCCCTAGTCTGTCTCTCTTCATTTTAAAGGTGAGGAATCCCAAGCCCAGAGATAGTAAGCAGTAGAGTCAGGAATTGAACTCAGACCCTTTGACTCCAAAAGCAATGCTGGTCCCTTAACCCTTCTGGGTCTTAGGTTCATCTTTAGATAAATGGGGATAATAATCCTCATATCTCTTAACACAGAGCTGTCATTAAAAAGGACTCTGTAAACTTAGAAGACAATGTGTGGAAATGAAAAGTACACTGGGTTTGAATCCCAGCTCTTTTACATGAGTGATACTTCCCTTCTCTGGGCCTCAGTTTCCCCTTCTGTAAAATCAGAGGGTTAGACTAAGATTATCTCTAAGGTCTTTTCTAGCCCTGAATCCTACGATTCTATGAATTGTAAAGGACTAGAGAAATGTGAACCATTACAGGAAAGTCTCTTCCACTCCCCAACTTCAGTTCTTAATCTGCAAAGTGGGGATAATAATATTTGCATTGCCTACCTCCTAAAAGTCGCTATGAAAAAAGCATTTTGTAATAAAGTACAGAAATGTGGGCTTATTGCTTTTATGCTTTGGTTTGGACTGCCAGCTTCGTAGTAGTGGTGATTAGATTAGTGCTCTCTCTTAAAAAGCTGCTTTTCCTAGAGACTTATTTCTTCAGGGTCTCATTCTCTCTTCCTTTTCTGGAGGTTTTTGAAAGGGAAGACCAGGAATAACAGTCCAGTTCTAACCTCATAATCCAGTGGGGAATACTGAACAGGGAGCTCTGAGACTGGGGGAGGAAGTTTTTGGTAACAAGGACATTTTCCTGGCAACACTTACTTTTGAAGTTGCCAGGTAATTATCTCCTACCTGTTAATGGTTAACACCAGGCCGGGATGAGGGCTCAGTGTTTGCCACATTCCCTAGCCCCATGCAATTTGCAGGAGGAGCTTCCAAATGCTTATTCCATCTGATCAATCACAGAATATGCTACCTGGGTTGGAAGGGACATTAGAACATGGATTGTTAAAACAAAGATGCTTGAATATCAGAATGAAAAGGGGCTTAAATGTAGAATTTAGAACATTGTGGGTCAGAAATGGAAAGGGCCTTAAAACGCACAATGTTAGAGCTGGAAGGTATGTTAGAACATAAAATATCAGAGCAGAGCTGATAGAGACCTTCAACTTTATTAGTTTAACCCCCTAAATTTAGTTAAGAAAACTGAAATTAGGAATATGAGGCCCTGAGAGGCTATGAATCCTGCCTATATCACACAGATGATGAGTGGCAGAACCAGACCAGAACCCAGGTTCTTTGACTCACCCTCTAGCTCTCTGTACTAAATGGGGCTGACTCTCAACCCCATATTAGATAAACGGGGATAATGTATGATCACTCCCAAGGGTCTCTGGACTCTCAGAGAGTCTGTCCTGCTCTCTAGGTTCCCTGTTTCTGCCCCTTCACAATCCCAGCCTGTGCCTCTCTGGCCTGGTCTGATGGGGCCCTAGCAAAAGGGGAGCGGACAGAGATTGGGTGTGGGGGACTTAACTGGAGCCTCCCCCATTACTGGGCAGGAAAAGCTGTTTAGCTCATCTGCCCAAGCAGCGACCATCTGCTACATTCTTTCCCTCAGTGATGAGGTGCAACGTCCTATGTGGTGCAGGGCGGTTGGCAAGGCTTGCTCAGGCCCACTGATGGGTCAGTTTTCAAGCTGGCCTGGAAATAGCCTTTGGTAACAATCTTGGGTTTGGTCCAGGAGGGGAGCCCCTCCTCACCCCACCCCAAGCCAAAGCCTGCCCAGCTGCCTCATGCCTCCCATCCCCCACCCGACTCCTGTTCCCTCCTATCACCCATCTTTTCACTTTGCTAAGACAAAGCCCAGTAGGAAAGATCCCGTACTTGGAGGTGGAGCCGACTCTGAATTCCTTCCTCTCCTCCACTCATTTACACAATGAAGGAATATTCCTAATACCTAAATGTTAGAGCGGGACAGAACCTCAAACATAGAATGTTAGAATATGGAACACAGAAGGTTAGAGATGGAAGGGACCTCAGAACACAGGATGTTAGAGTATAATACAAAGTGTGAAAGTTGGCAGGGGCCTTAGGGGGTCCATCTCCTTTGTCCAACCCCTTCATTGTAAAGAAGAGGAAACAGAGACCGAGAAAGAGAGAAAGAGAGAGAGAGAGAGAGAGAGAGAGAGAGAGAGAGAGAGAGAAAGAGAGAGAGAGAGAGAGGAGAGAGAGAGAGAGAGAGAGAGAGAGAGAGAGAGAGGAGAGAGAGAGAGAGAGAGAGAGAGAGAGAGAGAGAGAGAGAGAGAAGAGAGAGAAAGAGAGAGAAAGAGAGAGAGAGAGAGAGAGAGAGAGAGAGAGCGAGAGCGCGCAACTTTCTCAAAGCTGGAGCTGAACAAGAGCAGTGCTAAGATTAGAACTCAGTTCTCTTGCCTCCCAGTCTAGGGCTCGTTCCAGGATTCTACTCTGTAAAAGGTCAAGAGAGCTTTTAAGTGACTGTGTTCCAGGCATCCTGGGGAGCCTTTCTGTGACTCTATAACTGACTCTTTTTCTTAATCCTGTTCTCCCTCCAGGCAAACCTGGAAAATATGTTTCTTCAAGTCCAGATCTCCCTGGTTCCCACTGTCCTCTTTCACTCCCACCCCCTGCTACCCCTGAAATAAAACTCCTTGCTGCCCACATAGATGGCTGCTGTCCTCATTTTCTCAGTGGTTTTTATATAAACAGGACCCCGAATGCTCACAAGTAGTTCACAATGGAATCCAAAAACCATCAGGGGAAAATTAGTGGTTTTACTGAGAACGAGTCAATTAGATTCTAAGATAGATCAAATTCTGCACAGACCGTGGGTGCCAAAGAAAGTTGCTATTCTCCCTTTGTATTTCCTTTCCAACCCCTCACCTCCTTCCATAAGGATATCCTGCCACTTACTTGGAAGGTGATTCCATCCTTTTAAAAGCCTGAAAATCTGGCCTCTTAAGCTCTTGCTTGAGACAGTTTAATTACTTTAAAATTAAGCAATGGGGCCTAATTTACATATAATGCAAATCACCTAATTGTGGACATACCTCCCCAGTTAGTTCCAGTTTTTTTGGTTTTGTCTCTCTATCCACCCCCTGAATTCTAAACTTGGGGTCAGTTGGCATGGCTATGAGTCCTAACTCTCACACTTACTAGCTCAGCAATTCATGTCACCTCTCTGACCGTCCAATCCAGTGATCTTAAATGCAACCTTCTATGTGAATCCTTTCCTGATCCCTAAACTGCTAGGGGACTCCTTCCCTTATTATATAAAACCTATTCATTTTTATATACACCAAATTATCTCCCACCTCTGGAATAAGTTTCTGGAGGAATGCTTAGCAGAGTGCCTGGTACACAGTAGGTACTTAATAAATGTCTGTTCATCGACTGTACCCCCTGCTGAGCCCTAACACTCTCTCAGACTCTTCTTTCTCTACACTCTCTCCCTTTGTAGTCTAATTCATTCAATGATTGTTTCTATTTAAATTAATCCCAGTTCTATATTTCTAGTCTTGATCTCCTTTCTGAGACTTAAATCCATGTGTTGGACTGATTGCTGAATAGCTCCAACAAATTTTCCTACTGGCACCTCAAACTCAACATATCCCAATCTGAATTCATTATCTCTGCCCCCACCCTCAATCTGCTCCTTCCACGACTTCCCTATTTCTATTCATGACAGCACCATCTGTATTTGGTCACCTAGGCTGGACATGTTGACCACCCCCCCATACGCCCACATGCAATCAGGTGCCAACCTGTCTTGAGGGTTCCTTCAAAAAGTCTCTTTCATTCCTTTTTCTCCTCTTCTTTACTCCCACTATTATCACCCAAGTTCTGGTACATTGGAAAGGGCAGCGATTCTGAAGTCAGAAAACCTCGGTTCAAATCCCATTTCTGACAATACTACTTGGATGACTTTGGACAAATGACTTAAGCTCCATGGGCCTCAGTTTCCTCATCTGTAAAATGATGGGTAGATGGAATGATCTCTGAGATTCCTTTCAGGTCTTGATTTATATTATTACAACAAAGTGTAATTTGCCTATCTGTGTCTTCTTTACCCCTCCAATTCACCCTTCAGACAGTTGCCAGCTTCATCAGATTGAGAGCTATATTCCTACTGACTTGTTCATAGTGACACAAGCAGTAAGTGGGGAGGATTTGAACTCCAAGTCTTCTGGCTCTAAATCCTGTCCTCCTTACATTCTACCACACTGCATCCAGGCTCAAAGCATAGCTGTGAGTATGCTTTTTAAAAATCCCATGCCTCCTTATTGCCCACACACCTCAGCCATACATGTACATATAGAAGGAGCCATATATGAAGCTCCCCACCAAGTCTCTAGCCTTGCTTCCCATGACTTCTCCAGCCCAAATGAACTATCCAGTCCAGTTGATATTTTTCCTATTTTCTCTGCCAATGAGAATGATTTTTGGTCTGGAAAGGACTGAACAAAAATGATTAACAGGGAGTTGAACCTAAGATAAATGAGGAAATAGTTAAGAGAGTACCTAGCTTGAGTACAAGTCACCTGACCTGAATGAAGTAGATCCCAGAAGTGCTGAAAGAATAATCAGACGCCACTACTGAGCTATTGTCAGTGACTTTTGAAAGTGGAAAGACTGTGGAAAATGGGGTAGATCCTGCAAGACTGGAGAAGAGCAAATGTTGCTTTAATTTTCTAAAGAAGGGAAGACAATAGAGTCTGAAAACTGAAAACTATAGAATGGTATCTCTTTTCCTATGTGCGGAGGCGGAGAGCCATGGATCTTCTACCTTACAGATAAATGAAGCTTGATTTCAATTCCTGGAAAAATTCTAGAATATATTATTGAAAGGGATGATTTGTTAACATCTAGGAAGGGAAACAAAGAGCTACCATGGTCTCTTCAAAAAAAGGTCATGACTGACAAATCTCATTTTTTGCTGGGTGGGGGGGGGGGACTGGGTTCAAAGACTGCTAGATCAGGGTAATATGGCAACCATTCTTTTTTTGCCTGGATTTCAACAATGCATTTGTCAATGTCCCTCATGCTATCCTTATGGACAAGATGGAGAAATGAGAGTATAGCTAGGTGGATTCAGATCTGATTCAATGACTGGTCTTAAAGAGTCTTCATTCATGGGTCGATGTCAACTTGAAAGGAGGTCCCTTGTGTAATGCCCCACAAGGTTATTCCTATGCTGTTTAATATTACTATAAGCAACTTGAATGACAGCATAGATGGCATGCTAATAAAATCTGCATATGACGGGAAACTTGGTAGGATAGCTAATACATTGGATGACAGAACCAAGATCCAAAAAGACCTACATAAGATGAAATTTAATAAATAAATACAAAGTTCCCCACTTGGAATTTTTTTTAAAAAAATCAATTCTGCAAGTATATACCAGGGGACATATGGTGATGAGACAACAGTTCCTGTGAAAAAGGTCTGGGGGCTTTAATGGATTCCAAACTCAATGTGAGTCAGCAGTATAACATGTCAGCTAAAAAAGCTAATGAGATCTTGGGTTTTATCAAGGGAAGCATCTCGTCCATAAATCAGGAGAAGGCTATGTTCTGCCTTGGTCAGATCACTTCTAAGACACTGTATTCAGTTCTGGGTATCACGTTTTAGAAACTACTTCATTGACCTGGAGAAGTTACAGAGTAGGGCAACCAGGAGGGTGAGGAGCCTTTTGACCATGTCATAGAAGGAATGACACTGAATGAATGGAAGATATTGAGTCTACAGAAGAGAAGACTCAGGGATTGGCAAGATAGTTGACTTCAAGTATTTTACAAGCTGTCAAATGGAAGAGAGAATTCAGGGGTGGGGAACCTGAGGCCTCTCCACAGGTGGCCTTCTAGGTCCTGGGCTGTGGACTTTTGACTGAATCCAAGTTTTACAGAACAAATCTTTTTATTGAGGGGATTTGTTTTGTGAAATTTGAATTCAGTCAAAGGGTCACACTTGAGGACCTAGAAGGCCACATGTGGCTTGGAGATCACAGGTTCCCCATCACTGGATTAAACATATTCTTCTTAACCTCAAATGGCTGAACTAGGAGCAATGGCTGGATGTTGTAAAAAAGGCAGATTTGGGCTTGAGGTAAAGAAAAATTCTTAACAATTTACAGTTAACACAGTGCCTGGGACATGGTAGATACTTTATAAATGTTTATTGATTGATTGATCAGTTACTACTGTTCTAGGCACTAAGGATATAAATACAATAAAAGAACGAATCTCTACTAGCAAGGTTTGAGATGGCACCTTCCTCTTATCTGTGCAGAGGTCAGGGGCTTTGGGTCTGGGGCCCTACAGATAACTCAAGCCTGGATGGGTTGCTTAGTTTTGCTGGCCTCTTATGATTTTTTCTTTCTCTGTTATTCTTTGTTATAAGGGATGGCTCTCTTGGAAGACAAAGGGGGAAAGGATACATTTGGAAATGTATCCAATGTAAAAACAAAATATATCAATAAAAATGTTTGAAAAAAATGACAGTTCACCTCAAATGGAATGACCTGCTTTGGGAGACAGCAGGTGGTCTGTCATTAGAGGTCTTTGGGTCAAACCGGGATGAACACTTGTTGGACATTGTATGGGGGATTCCTGACCAGCTGCCCTCTAAGTTCCCTTCTAATGCTGAGATTCTGTGATTGTGTCACAGAAAAAATGCCCTCTCCATCTTGGTAACCAGTGTGCACTCCCTGAAATGCCTGCCATTTTCTTCCCTTGCCTGTCTGAGTCCTAGCCATCTTTCAACTCACTCAATTACCTCATTTCCTCCAGGAAGCCTTCCCTGACTACTACAGCTCACAGGAATTTATCCTTCCTCTAAATTCCTACATGACACATCTTGTCTGTGCCATTCAGTTGGCACTTAAAATTCAACAAACAAATCTTGATCTCTGCTCTATTCAGAGCACTGCTCTCAGTGGCTGAAGGAGAAACAAAGTTTAGGTTAATTATATTGCTGCCCTCAATGGGCTTACTTTCTAATTGGGGAATGACATAAATTATAGGATAATGGAAAGAGCACTGAATTTGAACATGGGCTCAAACACTAGTTCTATTACTAATTGTGTAACATTGGGCAAATCGGGGCCTCAATTTGCCCATGTGTAAAATGGAGGATTAGATGATCTCTATCGGCGTTTCTACCTCCTGTGATTTTCTTGGTCATGTCTATAGATTATAAACTCTATGACAAGAGGGACAGACCTGAAACAGATCTAGTGTGCAGTCTATAAATGGCTATCCAGTGATTGGTTGTCAAAGTTCAATCCATGTTATAATACATTAAGAAATCCCTAGCCATCTCTTGTGTCAGGCTAGACCCATTCAGAATGGGAAAATGACTCGTTGGGTTCTGTTGTCAAGCCTGTGGGACGTGAAAATCACCAGGTCTCAGCTGTTGGCTGATATCACCACATTTAGTTCTCTTCCTCTGAAGCAAAGTCAAAATCAAAGCTATTTCCTATCAATGTCTGTCTGTCTGTCAGTCAAAGGAAATGCTGAAAGATCTGGCCCCTCCTCAACTGGAGCCAGTGTCTGGAGTTTGCCAGAAGCCAGGGTGTCTGTCCCCTACTTTATCTTCACCCACACCTTCAACTATCATCCCAGAACAAAGTTTTTCCAGGCTCGAAATCAGGGTCAATCTCACTGTTTGCCAAAAACACACATTTAGGTTCTGTGATCCTCTCCAACCAGTCAATGCTTCCTTCCCTCCCACTTCTGCCTGAATGATCTTCCAACTTTCCCAATCTAACTGGCTGTATGCCTCTTATTGTCTTTTTCTATCTCTTGCCTGGCTTGCCTCTTTTTCAGGTTTCCCTCTCTTCCTGGCATCTCTGTCTTCCCAGTCTCTCTCCTCTCCTTCCTTTACTCTCCCTCCCTCCTTCTCTTAATCCTTCTCCTCCTCTCTCTCTTCCCTCACTTCCACCCCCACCACTTACCACATTTTGAAGTCCTCAGTCTCACATGAGGGTCACATAGTATACATTTGTGGCCAATAAAGCACATCTAGTCTCCATTTCTCTTCTGGCTGAGGTATATGTAGAGCTTCAGGGGCTTTGAGGAGCAGGGTGTTAGGAAGAGCTGACGATAAGGGCAGGCAGCAGAGGCCATGCTAGAAGTACAGCTGAGTTCTCATGATCAAAGGATTTCCAGTTGGAAGAGACCTTAGGGATCATCTAATCCAGCCCCCTCATTTTACAGATCAGGAAACTGTGGTCTGGAGAGGAGTGACTTGGCCATGGCCATAAAGGTAATATAAATGGCAGAATCAGCATTTAAAGCCAGGCCTCTGACTCCAAACCCAACACTCCTACCAAGTACTTCACAGTGTGAGGGAGAAGAGGCAAAAAGCCTAAATGGAAGGTGAAGTCTAAGAATAGAACCCAACAAACTGGGGAGAAGCCTTCCAGAGGCAGAGAGACCCCAGAAAGATTATCCGAGGGAGAGAAACTGAAAAATGGGACTATTCCAGTGGGGTATGGAGGGACCCTAGAGGTGATCCTGAGGCAAGGTTTCCAGTACGGGGCAAAGACACAATGGTGGGAGTTGCTAGAAAGAGAGGAATCCCTAAACTAAGAAACTCCTCAGTGGAGCACTGAGAAACCCCAAAGAGAGGTTCCCAGAGCAAAGAAGGGGGAGGGGCAAAGGGTCCCTAGAGGTAGGTGGAAGAAGAACCTCAGAAGGCAAAGGACCCCATTCTAGGTGCACCAGAGGCAGAGTGATTCCAGAAAGGAAACTCTGCCCCCCCCCACCAGACAGAGATAGGTATTCCTGAAGCAAAGGAGGCCTTATAGAGGGGCTCCTAGAGGAGAGGGTCACTATTTGGGGTGAAAAGGAGCTCTGCTTCCCTGGGGTGAAGGTCAGATATCCCACAAAACATCCCACAGGCTCTGAGCCTGCCTTAACCCTGGCCCTGGCACTCATGGTCAGAAGAGTCGGGGGAAGTGGTTGAGGGGGGTGAGGGGCAACAGCTGCAAAGAGCTTTTCCTGCTCCAGCTTGTCCTGTTTCCAATTACACCCCCGGGCGGAAACTCCACAAGTCAAAGAAGAGCCACCTAAGCCCAGGAGGCCATCAGGGCCTGGAACATGTGAGTGAATCAGCCCTGCCCGATGCTGGGGGAAGGGTCTGAGCCCACCCCCTGCCAGCTTCCTCCTCAGCTCCACCTGCTCCCTAGGGACCCCAGGATCGGCCTGGAATTGAATGAAGCCTGGCATGCCTGGGGCTGAGAGCTCCCCTGGCTTGTTACCAGCTGCTTCCTTCTCTTCCCCCCCCACGCCCCACCATGTGCTGTTGGTTATTTCAGTAGTGGCCTTCTTCCTCAGGCCTCTCACACCCAATCATCACCAGCTAAAAGGAGGCTTCCTCCACCCCCACCCCTACCCCCAGCTCCTTGGTCTGACAGAGGACTCAGATTAGCCTCAACTCTCTGCCCTACCTCAACCCCCAACCCAGGCAGAAACCTACACCTGCTAGGACCTTCTAGGAGTCTGTTCTGCAGAGGAGACAAGATTCATGGGATATGAAGGCTGTCACAGAGAAAGAGTTGAAAGAGGTCTCAGGGGCCATCTAGTCCAACCCCCTCATTTTAGAGATGAGAAAATCAGAGAGGTTAAGCAGTTTTCTCAAAATCACATAAGTCACAGAGCAAGGATCTGAACCTAGGACTGCCTGATGCTAAATTCAGTCTGCCTTTCATGATGTGCTTTTAGAGAAGAAAATGTTAGAATGTAAAATGTTAGAGCTGGAAATGACCTTAGAACATAAAATGTTAGAACATAAGAATAACCCCAAAGGGGACTCTTCATGACCCTATATGGGGTTTTCTTGGTAAAGTTTGCCATTTCCTTCTCCAGCTTAATTTTACAGATGAGGAAACTGAGGCAAACAGGGGTAAGTGACTTGTTCATGGTCACATGGCTAGTAAATGTCTGAGGTCAGATGTGAATTCAGAAAATGAGTCTTCTTGACTCCAAGACCAGCACTCTATCCACTGCACTATCTAGCTGCACCCAAAACGGCCTTTAGAGACTATCTAGGTTATTTCAGTTTTGAATTTCACCTTTGGATTTAGAGTTGACAGGACTTAAAGATTTCTTAATCCAACTCTGTCATTTTGCAGACAAAGAAACGGGAGAGGGGAAAGTGACTTGTTGAAGGTAATATCACAACAAATAAATAGCAGAGCTGACATCTGAACCCAGGTTTCTTTAATCTACAGGAGGCCTTAAGGCCTAACCAGTGGGGTTTTCAGCAAAGAAAAAAAGAGGGAAAAACTGGAAGCTTAGGTTTTATTTTTCCCAGCAAGGATAGACTTAGATCATGCCTCTTGCTATGAAGAGTGAAGATTCCTATCTTTAGATGGCAGAGATGCCTGGCTTCTCAAATGCTCACTCGCCACTGAAGCTCCAGTCACACAAGTCATCCACCTGGGACCAAGCTGTTCTGTTTGTGGTCTCTTAATTTTTTTTTAGACAAGTTAAGTGATGTTTGGCTAACACAGGAAATTTAGATTTTCATCTTCTTTTCTGCTTTCAATTTAAATTCTTCTGTCACAAGCCCACACAACCTCCTGCTCTGTTCAGAGAGACCTTAGAGGATGGAGAAAGATAACAAGATGATATTTACTTCCTGCATCTGTAACAAAATGAATTAATGGAAATAGCTGATTCAGAAGACCTGGATATGACCACTAACCACAGACTCAGAATGTTCTATTTAAAAGAGACCTCAGATTACAGAATATTCTAGTCCATTCCCAGTATTTAACAGTTGGGAAAACTGAGGTACAGAGAAGTGAAATGGGTCACCTATGGGTCCAGGGTCATCTAGCAAGTGAATGGTAGATCTGGGAAAGATTTTTTTTTTTTGCCCTCGCATTGAAACCGTGCTTTCCTCCTCCAAATCCAACCAACTCCAAGTTCAACCTAGCTCAAAGACCTCCATTTCTCTTCTGCTTAGCCTAGGTAGCCAGACTTAACAGGAAAGGGCAGGAATTTGAAAGAGACATATTTAGATTGACACCCAGTCACTTGATCTTTATGACAATAAATGGAGCTGCTTCACTAGAAGACTTCAATGGAAGGGTGGACAACTACTTGTTGAAGGTGTTTTAAAGGAGATAAAAGCTGGACTAGATGACCCCTGAGTTTCCTTCCCATCCTGAGATTCTTTGATCCTTAATGTTCTAGCTCCCATGGTTTGAGGTCCATGTCCTAACATTATATTGGGGCAGCTGGGTAGTACAGTGGATGAGCACTGGACCCGGAGTCAGGAACACCTAAGTGCAAATCCTGCCTTGGATGCTTTACTATTATGTGAATCTGGACAAGTCTCTTGATCCCTATCTGCTTCAGTTTCCTCACCTGTAAAGTAGAAATAACATTAGCATTTCCCTCCCAGGGTTGTTGTGAGGATAAAATGCAGTAATATTTGTAAAGTACTTTTTTTTTCTTTTTTGGAGAGGGGAAGGTAGGGCAATTGGGGTTAAGTGACTTGCCCAAGGTCACATGGCTAGTTTTTTTTTGTGTTAAGTCTCTGGGGTAGGATTTGAACTCAGGTCCTCCTGACTCCAGGGTCAGTGCTCTATTCACTGCGCCACCTAGTCATCCCTGTACTTTTAAAGTACTATACAAAGAGCAGCTATTATTATGTTCTAAGTGCCTTTTCAAACTCTTCTGGAAATTAAGTGAAATTGATATTTCCAGGTGACCTGAGTGACATCACCTGCCATCTAGGAGTCAAAGGAAAGACGTGTATGAAAAAACACTGGGGACTCCAGTCCCATCTGGAAGTCTTTCACCCTCCTCCCCCAGGAATGGCTCCATGGTCAATGGAACAGAGATACTTTACCATCGGCTATAGGCAGGCATTTGTACCACTTTTTATAAGTTATACTTTCCTGGTGGAAGCCCCACCAAAGGCTTTAAAAGTGAACTAGCTACAATAGGTTTCTTTTTATGCTCAGACAATGTTTTTGCCCTTCCCTGCCTTATTCCCTTTCCCTGAATTACCAGGGTCAATAGATAGATCTTTCTCCCCCACTCCCTTCTATTGGAGATCTAGTAGCTTATGAAGGGTCTTGCAAAATCAGAATGTAAGATAGCTGAACAGGATCTTAGAATGCACCATGTTCTAACACAGAAACTTAGAACTTAGGACAAAGAATATTTAATCTAGAAGGCATCTTGGAGATCATCTGGTCCAAGTTCCTTATTTTACAGATTGGAAGGAAAAACAACTCTGGTCTCAGATGCTGAATGCATTGTAATATTGTATTATTTACATAACTTAGTTAAGAGTTTAAATTGATTGAGAAGTATGCCAGGCAGGGTGGTACTAAGCATAAAAAGCACTGGTCAGAATGTCCCCTTTCCCAGGCCCCAGTCATGAGTATTCCCTCCCTCTGCCAGGACCATAACATTCCTTCTCCTGGTCACAGCACCATCCCAATCCAACACTAAGAAGTCATAAGGTCAGTTCCCCTGGGATGTGGGGGGGGGGGGTGACTGGAGAGCGCTTTTAGCAGAGCACCAGTAGAAGGGAATGGTTCCAGGGGCACAGGGCTTTAGCAGAGGCATGAAGAAGGGAAGTCACTTTCCTTTTCTGGGCCTCAGTTTCCCCATCTTTAAAACTGAGCAGGGAGAGTGTTGCCTAAGAAGGTCTTTTCCAGCTCTTAACTTTGTATAGTCTAACATTCTAAGGTCATTTAACCCTGACATTCTATGTTCTAAAGGAACATACAGTCCCTAACATTCTGTGTTCTAAAGTCCTTCCACGTCTTGGCATCCTCGGATTCTAAAGGAATAATGATGAAGGGGAGCCGGTGTGAGCAAAAGAGCCACTGCCCCCGGGTTCCTTAGGACTTACCTTGCTGTTGGCCCTCACAGAGGCGACGCAGAGCACCAGCAGCAACCAGAGCAGTCCGCATCGGGCCATGGCTCGGGCTGGACCAGCGGGACTGGCGGCTGGGCTGGGCTCAGCTCGCAGTTAAGTCCCCGAAGCTCCCGCCGCTCTTTCTGAGCGCCCCGCCCTCGCCTGCCAGGGAATGGACCAGGGGGTGGGGCCGGAGTGGCCAGCCCCACCCCACCTCATTCCCTTACCCCTGGGGACAGTGGGTTGGGTCCCGGCCGCCGCCCCGCCCCGCCCCGCCTATCCCTCCTCGGCCCTGGGACTTTCCCATCGGCGGAATGGTTTGTTTGAATTTGCGACTCCCTTTCCTTCCCTGGGCACGTGTTTGCTTAAAAAAACAAAAAAACAAAACAAAACAAAAAAAAAAAAAAACCAAACCCAACAACAACTACAAAACCAAAACCAAAAAAACCCTAGTGTATTGAAAGCATTTGGTTTGGAGAATTTCACCACCTGGAGATAACCGGACACTCTGGGGAGGAGTGTCAAAACTGGAATTAGGAAGGGTCTCTTCCTTCTCTTCAGCCTTTCCTGGCTCTCTGTATCTCTCCCTTATTCGCCTTCCTCGGCCCCCGCATCCCGTCTACTTACCGTACTCTCTCAGCCTTCTTTTCTTCCCTCTGTTTTTCTGTCTAATTTCTTCCTGCATCTTTAAAGGTCTCTCCCCGCCTTTTTTCTGCTTCTGTAACCGCTTTGCTTTTCCTATATGTTTTCTTTGTCTCAACTTCTCTCTTTTTCTCGCTTTCTTCCTGTTTGCTTGGACTCAACCCACTATGTTTTTCTGTCTCTGCCTTTCTCTTTTCCTCGCACATCCACTCCTTAATGTAGACTCGTCGCTTCTTTAGTCCAGAGCAGAGCTTTTTACACCTTGACCCTCAATTCTGCTTTCTCTAGCCAAATACGTAAAGCCAACTATTGACACCAATCACTACTACTGGGTTCTTTAGCTCACGGTTTCCCACTTTTTCAGTCGTGTTTGACTCTCCATGACCGCATTTGGGGTTTTCTTGGCAAAGATACTGGAGAGACTTGCCATTTCCTTCTCCAGCTCATTTTTCTGATGAGGAAACTGAGGCAAACAGGGTTAAGTGATTTGCCCAGGGTCACGCAGCTAAATGACTAGGGAAGATGACCCTTCCTGACTTCAGGCCGGGCACTCTATCCACTGGGCCAGCTAGCTGCCCGCATTTCCCAATCTAGAACCACCCAATCTCCATTCAATTTTTCAAAACTCACAACGTTCCACCTGTAGCAAGGACGTTAGCTCCTTGAGGGCAGGAGCGATCATTTCTTCTTCCTTACGCTCCCAGCCCCAGGCACATAACCTTGCATCCAATAGTTATTGTATTATTTACACGACTTAGTAAAAGTTTAAATTGATTGGACCGTGTGTCAGGCAGTGTGGTGCTAAGCAGAAACATCTTTGACTAAGAGGTAGCAGATGTAGATTAGAATCTCGGCCCTGACATTTACAGCTGTGTAACCTTGGGCAACGGTTTTCTCTGTCTATAAAATGGGGTTAAGGATACTGCACCGAGCTATCGTGAGGTAAGGGCTTTGTAAAACGTAAAAGATGATCTACCCATTACTCTCTGAGAGAAAGCAGGAAAAAGAATTACGATAGAAAATGACAGAGAGGTCACCAATAACTTTCTCAGTGCTCTTAAGGATATCTCCCTCTTTCCCGGTACCCTATCCTTCAACACCCTCCCGGAAACCTCCACCCCCATCCATAGACACAGAATAACAAAAGGCTCAAAATCTCAGAACTGTGAGAGTCCTCAGAGGTCAACTGGCCCAAGGGTTCCAAGTCTTTTAGAATATGAGGATCTCTTTTAAAATAAAAAAAGTTTGAGTTGCAAACCTCCCCCACACAGACACAATCTAGTAGTACCATCAATATCCATTGTTAGTATGAATTTGGAAGCACTTTAAATAAATTTGTGTTTTCTTAATCACATCTAAGTTCAATTAAAAAGAAAAAATATATGTGTGACAGTTTATTCAATCTGCAGAGTGTACCTTTGCATTGTATTTTACCTTGTGTGTATTGAACCACGATACATATTTCATTGGAGTGAAATAAAAATAAAAAGGATAATGGTTGGTGGGCATATGGATTTCTGGACCCCTTGCAAAAACCTGGAGCTCAGCTCCCACTCTGAAGGAGGCCTATTGGTTTCGAGTGACTGGTCTCGTCCAATTGATAGCTGAACAGGAATCCTAGAGTAATGGGTGGAGTGTTGAACTTAAGTCTGGAAGACCTAGGTTTGAATCTTCTTTCAAGTACTTAATAGCTGTGTGACCCTGTGCAACCTCTCTGAGCTCAGTTCCTTCCCCTGCAAGATGAAAATAATATCAGGGTTGTTGCTAGGGTCAGATGAGATGATCTAGATAAACTGTCTTGTAAAAATTCAAGAGCCATACAAATACCAGCTTTTATTTTTATTTAGACAGAATCAAGAATTGATCATTCCATATGTCTCTCTGAAATTGTTTCCTCTGTTGTCGAAATCATGCTTCATTGAAGTATGGAAGCACACATTTATAAAAGGCATCATGGCATAGTGGTTGGAGCTAACTTCAGATTCAGGAATAACTGAATGTGATTCCCTCCTTTGCCACATACAGTGTGTGACTGAGTCACAAAACCTCTCAGTGCCTGAGGCAACTTTCTAAAATGATAAATTGCAGACTAGGTGCAGACCTACATTGATGCTTGAAGTTTCCTTACACTAATCCAATCACAGTCAGGTCCTCTCCCCATCCCAATTTATTTAATTGTTTCAACCTGGAAGTGTTCAGAACACAGTGGCAGTGGGATACCTTAGTTATGGGGGAGATCATAGGGGAGGAAGGCTGAATGAAAGATGTTGTGGAAGCTATGGGCCTAGTGGAGCCAGCGTTCTCTTTGAGTGGTGACCAATAGCTCAGCCACCTGCAGTTTCCCAAAGCCTGTCCCTGCAGTCTTTCTGCAGATGCTTTCCAAGTTTAACTCAGCTCCCTCCTGCCCCCTGGCGTTGTTCTGATGAATTAATCAGTAAATATTCTGGGTGCAAAGAAAATAAGAATTCGATTAACTTTTGCAAGTTTTTTTTTTTTTATAATATATACCTAGGATAACTCTTTGAGGTCAGCTCTGTAGGTATGAATTTACCTATTTTTATGGATGAGGAAACTGAGGTCCAGGAAAACTGCCTCAGCCAAGATTAATTACATAGGTAGTAGGCAAAAGAGTTGGAACTTGCACCTAGATATTCTAACAGTTAAGTTCAATGCTTTTTTCACTCTGCCAACACTGTCTTTAGACCAAGAGTCCCAAAAGCTAAATCAAGAGTCAAAATTGCCTCTTAGAGCCTCTCCTGCTGCCCATGTCACCTAAACACCACAGACTCTCTAAAGAATCAGAATTGCAGGTCACCCAAAGGTCAGTGACAAGTTATATGGCAGAAGCAAATAGGCTGAAGCATATTTCCAGTGAAAATCTAGATGGAAGAAGTGGTGTAAACTATATTTGGTGTATTTTAATGTGCATTTATTAAGCACTTACTATTTCCTGGCACAGTGCTAGGCATACAAAGACAAATAATCACAGTAATTGCCCTGTCCTCAACAGTTGTACCCTTTACTGGAGGAGAGGTGGCATATATGCGGGCTTACACAGTTAAGCAAATATGATATAATTTGAGGAGGTGAGAGAACAATTAGGGGACTTTCAACAACCAATCAATGAATGGACAAGCATTTTTTTAACTTTAAAACTTTTATTTCTTTTTAGTTTTCAACATTCACTTTTATATGATTTTGAGTTCCAAAAGTTTTTCTTCCTTCCTTCCCTCCCACCTCCCCAACATAGCAAGCAATCTGATACAGGTTATACATGTACAATCATACTATACATATTTCCACATTAGTCATGTTGTGAAAGAAGAATCGGAACA